>JAGIQG010000039.1:10992779-11279388 GCA_024679065.1 Sphyrna mokarran | reverse complement strand
GGATCGAAACAATCCTCTCCTATAACATATTCACTCCATTAATAGAGCATTGTGGATGGGCTTTACTTTTCGTAATGAGTAGGCCAGTGCATTGCTCATCTATTGGCGGACGTATATTCCGCCAACAACGCGGGAATTTCGCAATTCCTGTTCAGTTGAGATTGATCATGAAGGCTCCGCCTTCTCAGAACTCTTGCGCCTCTCCTGAGGTATGTGAATCCTCTGGTTAATCACAGCCAGTCAGCTCTCCCCATTGATGGCTCCCAGAAACAATTGGGACTGTGAACCTTGCTCTAACTTTACCCACAATTGACAAATCATATTCCTCACACATTGTTCAATCATAAAAATGTATTAAAAACTAAGCATGCGAATCAGATTATCCTTGAAATTTTATTTCTATCACAGTTTTGGAATTTGTCATTTCAGGAACAATCACAAACATCCAAAATCCAAAGACCGACACAGAAAAGCTCCGTGATTCGGACACACAGCCCTCTACTGGGAGGGCAGACTCTCTCCTGTTGCTCCACAAACTCACAGCACTTGCTCTGTTTTACATCAGGGTCATGTTCGGTGAATTCAAAACCAAACCGGGACCAGAGAGGTGAACTGTCTCTCTCTTTACTTTCTCTGGATTTACCTCAAATGGAAAAGTCACAACGAATCAAGAGAAAGCAGAAAGACAGCGTTATCCTGCGGGAGGAATGTGTTCTTTGTTACGGATGTTAAAACACAAGAGGTGGTTTGGGGAGCAGCTGCTGCATGACGAGGTGGCCGAGTGGTTAAGGCGATGGGCTGTTAATCCAGTGTGCTCTGCATGCGTGGGTTCGAATCCCATCCTCGTCGGTGGTGGATTTGTTCTGTCTCCTTATTGCCGGTGAACTGATGATTCGCTCAGCGTTTTGAGGTTCACGGAACCAAGATGAAGTTTGGACACACAGGCTCGAGGGGGGGAATTGTCCAGAACAATTCCATATTTCTAATATCTGTACAAATCAGGTCCTCAGTTTTGGACAGGAGTTTGTCACCAGGTGAACATATGGTTTCAGATGATCCAAAGCAGACGCCAGCTTCATTTGCGGCCCGAATGGCAGATTTTGTCTTTCCAGAATCGGTAGCTCAGCCATGAAGCCGTATGTGCCGTATTAGCGGGATTGGCCATGCTAAATAGTCCCTCAGTGTCAGGTGGATTTGCACGGTAAATATGTGGGGTTATGAGAATACAGGTTGGGTAGGATTATTAATGGTGCGGTCCCGATGGGCCGAATGTTCTCCTTCTGCCCTGTAAACATTCTCATGAAGTTCGAGGCGGCAGTTTCACTTCTCTGAGAGCATTGATACACCAGTTCCTCATTTCTTCAAACTTTACCTAAAAAAGCTGACATCGATGAGATTCTGATCCACAACTTTTAAATGTCTCACCAGACAATCTTCTCTCTTCCACTTCCTTCCAGCAGAAAAAAAAATAGAACAGTCTGGGGTCACCTACCAACCGACTCAAGAACAGTTTCTGCCCTGCTGCCATCAGACCTCTGAATGGGCTTTCCTTGCATTAAGATGATGTTCTTGACACCCTAGCTATAATTGTAACACTAAATTCAGCAGTTTTTCCTTTCCTTCTCTCTGAATGTTATGTTTATCTCTGCATCGCGCAAGAAAAATACTTTTCACTATATTCTCATACCTGTGACAATAATAAATCAAATCCAATTTAATAAAACAATGATGAGAAGTCCTATATGCCTTTCTTTGTGCCACAGATCCGCAGCTGCAGCGCTCACACTGCAACAAAGAGTGTTCAGAGTAGAAAGTGCATCTGTGAGGGAAAAAATACAAGAATCAAAAAAAAAAATCAAAAATCAAACTGTATCAAGGGTCAGTTCCTGACCATCACTGTTCTGATTTCTTTAATTGTTATCGCAGGTCATAACAGTAGATGGGTGCTCTTAAAATGAAATTCACTAAAAATCCTCACCATCACGATCTTTCTAATGGAAAATACAGCTTCAATTTGCTTTGAGTGGAAACTTTGTTAAATGAAAGAACAGGCCTCAGTTCTCAGTAAGGAACAATTGTAAAAAGGTGGCTTAAATCAGACAAGCCAAGTTCAGTTTCCAAACTGCGCTATGGGCTCTCCTGGTTCTCCTGGGCTCCCCTGGGCTCTCCTGCACGGCTTCTCCTGGTGCTTCCTGATGAAATCCGCAACGCAGGAAGTTCCGTTATTAAAATTAATGTAAATATCAGCTGCTTGCATTGAGCAAGCGATGGTGGTATAGTGGTGAGTATAGCTGCCTTCCAAGCAGTTGACCCGCGTTCGATTCCCGGCCATCGCATTGAGAATTTATTTGAAACATTGCCCGCGGCCTTTTGGACCTGAAACAGAATGAACAAAAACCGGGTGAACACAATATTCGACAGTAATAGAAGGGTTTTTCTTCATTTTCTCTTCGGACGTAATTAGATTTCAATGAAAGTAGTATTTAAGAATGTAAACAAGTCTCCGACCTAATAAATGAATTCAGAGACAAAGATACAAAGTATAAATTGAGGAACAAATTTCAGCTCCCACTCTGTGCTCTGCACAATCCTGGTTCCTGATGAAGTTAATATATGCACATTACTGAGGTGGTTACATAATTCGGTTACATAAGCAGCTGCGATGGCCGAGTGGTTAAGGCGCTGGACTCGAACTCCAATGGGGTTTCACCGCGCAGATTCGAATCCAGTTCGCAGCGAATCTGATATGGAATGATTGAACGTTGCGGTTTGTTTATGGGGCGACTGCTGAAATAAAAATTGTGACTTTCAAAGTTTTTATACACAAAGTGTATTTCTGGTGTCGGCCAAGATGTACTCAGCTGGCGAACTGGGCCGGATGTGCTGTGAATTCGACGAGAAAAATCATGACGTGAGAAGGAAGATAAATAAAACAGCATCAGGGGCACAAGGATAAAACAAGGTCTCGTATAAGAGGAAGTTTCTTACGTAACTACTCTCAGAAAATAAAGATATATTTCACCAGAATAGAGTGAATGAATGAGAATTTCAAAATGCTGCTCAGATGGTGTGAAATTGTGTTCATTCAAACACATTGCAAAAGCTGCCCATTACTGGGCGTTAGGTATTCCTGATTATAACAGCTTGAGAAAGAAGATTTCAGGTGGAAGATAGGGAGGGAGAATCGTTTTGGGACATCAGAAACGAGGATTATATATACTCATAAGAAATCATTGAAAAAATCCTCTTTAGAATCGCGTTAGCATTCTTGTTGCTATATTTAATTTCTTCCTGAAATCACACGTTTTTTGACATCAACTATTTCTTGTGGCAGAGAATTCTACACATTCGCCATTCTCTGGAGGACGCTTAGTTCTGGACTCCCCATCATTGGGAATATTCTTTCTGAATCTACTTTGTCTGATCCTGTCAGAATTTTATCAGTTTCCATGAGATCCCATCTCACTCTTCTAAACTCCAATGAACACATTTCTAGTGGAGTGGTAGCTGTAGGGTATTCTATAATTAGGGGGATTGATAACATCCTTTGTATCGAGAGTCCCACATAGTATATTGCCTGCTCGGTGTCATGGCGAGGGACATCTCTGATTGGCTTGAAAGGATATTGAAGCAGGAGTGGGACGGGATCCAGTTGTTGTGATCCATATTGTAGTAAACAGCCTTATCTCGTTGAAATCGATTCTAAACATGAAATGTTCACTGATTTCTCATGATTATGGTTTTACTAACATTGGCAAGACCAGGACAAAGGACCTGTTTGGAGATTATGAAGAACGAGAAAATAAATTAAAGAACAGATCCCCAGGGGTTACAATCTCTGGATTATTACCTGAGCCACATACAAATTGGCATTGGTGTGATTGGCATGATGTAAAGTTCACCAGACTGAAGTTAGGAGCTGGGAGTGAAGTTAGGACGGCTGATTAGAAAAAAAAATAACGCCTTTTTCTCTGGGGCTGCAGAACAATGTAGTTTGATCAAACTGCAGTTTGCGGGTGAAAACAGAAAAGCGGAGCCAATGCAAATGTTTGCATATTCCACGGAATGATGCAGAATTGTTGTCAAATGGTTTTGTTATCATCGTTAACATTAAATAGCAGGGAATGGTTTTGATACATCAACCTGTGAATTATCAGTCCAGCACACTTCCGCTGCATCACTTTGCTATGGTAAATCCTCCCCGCTGCTGCCTATCAATCTTGTAGTCATGATGTGGAAATGCCAGCGTTAGACTGGGGTAAACACATTAAGAAGTCTGAAAACACCAGGTTAAAGTCCAACCAATTTATTTGATAGTAAACTCACAAGCTTTCGGCGTTTGTCCCGTGGTCAGGTGAATAGAGTGTTCTGATCTCAGACAGAGCATATAACACCACACACAGTTTACAGATTACTGATTAGAATGCGAATCTTTCCAACTAACCTGCCATTCAAGTCCTAAAGATGCACACAATGTGAGTGCAAAGAACATTAGGCATAGGTTAAAGGGATGTGTGTTGTCTCCAGACAGTACAGTAAGTGAGATTTTGCAAACCCAGGCAAGTCCTGGCGGTTACAGATTGTGCGATATGAACCCAAGATGCCGGTTGAGGCCGTCCTCATGTGTGAGGAACTTGGATATCAGTCTCTGCTCAGCGACTCTGCGCTGTCTTGTGCCTTGAAGGCCAACTTGGAAAACACTTACCCGAAGGTTAGAGGCCGAATGCCCGTCACCGCTAAAATGTTCGCCAACAGGAAGGGAACAGTCTTGCCTGGTGACTGTCGAGCGATGCCCATCCATCCGCTATCGTAGCGTCTGCATGGTATCCCCAATGTACCAGGCTTCGGGACATCCTATCCTATAGAGTATCAGGCAGACAACATTGGTCGAATTGCAAGAGTATGTACCGTGTACCTGGTGGATGGTGTTCTCACGGGTAATTATGCCATCCGTATCGATGATCCAGCATGGTCTTGCAGAGGTTGCTGTTGCAGGGTTGTGTGGTGTTGTAGTCACTGTTCTCCTGAAGGCTGGGTAGTTTGCTGTGAACAATGGTCTGTTTGAGATTGTGCGGTTGTTTGAAGGCAAGAAGTGGGGGTGTGAAGATGGCCCTGGCGAGTTCATTTTCTGACGAGGTCGGTGCGGTTTTTCGCTGTGGTGTGTCTAAATTATCAATCGATGAGTCGAGCGCCATATCCTATTCTTATGAGGGCATCGTTCAGCGTCCGGAGGTGTCTGTCATGATCCTTCTCATCTGAGCAGATCCTGTGTATACGGGGGCTTGTCTATAGGGGTTTGTCTGTCTGATGCCAGAACTCTCCATTCACCTGACGAAGGGACAAACCGCGAAAGCTTGTGAGTTTACTATCAAATAAATTGGTTGGACTTTAACCTGGTGTTGTCAGACTTCTTACTGTGCCTATCAATGTAGCCATTCAGATAGTCACTTCCACATTGTTGTTTAACTCCAGCACGAGTGTGAGGGAGCTTCAGTCTGGGTACACAATTCCACTGCAGAACATCAAGAATATAACGGACAGAGAAAAACACGCACAAAATCAGCAAAAGAGACTGTTTGTACAATGTAACGACTGATATAGGTGCCGAGAATCCGGCACGACACGGAATTGATCACACATATGTTAAATTAGTTTTCTGTTGCAAATATATTTTTGTAATCATATTTACTGTTGTACAGCTGTCTTCCTTTGAACTATTGCTCAAAGATGTTCACTGTTGTTGTGCAAAGTGTGTCACTGATTGTAAATATATTTCCGGCTGTGCTTTGTGTTATAGAGGATTACAGCATGGAAACAGGCCCTTCGGCCCAAACTGTCCATGCCGCCCAGCATTTTTACCTCCAAGTTATTCCCAATTATCCGTGTTTTGCCAATATCTATCCAGACCAATCTTATCCAGGTGACTGTCTCAAATGTTGTTGAGTATGTATGTTCTTTTCCTGCTGTTGTGTAAAATTATTCCCTGTTGTTGCATTTCCGACTCTGTGAATATTTTTTTCTTCTGTTTTCATGTCCCCTTCTCTTGCAAACGTATCCCTCGTTTTCTAAAAAGATTATCGTGAGGATGTATTTTTTTGCCTGCAAATTGTTGCATGTTGTGTTAAGATGTTCTCTCTTGTGTAATATTCTGGTTGCATATAAAAACGATTTAGTATCGATCGAGGTTTTTGACGAAAAGGGAAGCCAAATAACAGTTTGTGTGCTCCACGTAAAAATCGCAACTGCTTCCCAGTTACCATTAAGTTGTTTTACCATCACTGTGAATAGGAGTAGCAGAGGATGGTTTCGACCCATCAGCCTCTGGGTTATGGGCCCAGCACGCTTCCGCTGCGCCACTCTGCGACAGCAAAGCCCTCCTCTGCTGTCTATCAATGTAGTCAGACAGTTGTTCACTCTTGCATCGTTTAATCGGAACACCGGTGTGAGGAAGCATCACTGCATCACACCAAGAATACAATAGACAGAAAAAAACTCACAATAGCAGCACAAGAGACTGCTTGGACAATGCAACGACATGCAAACTGTTGGGAAACCGGCAAGACATGGAATTGGAGAATTGATCACTATTTTACGAGGAATTTTCTATTGCAAATGTTTGTTTGTAAATATATTTCCTGCTGTGTAACTATGCTCTCTGTTGTTGAGAAATGTTTTCTGCTGTTGTGCAAGATGACTCTCTGATGTTTCCGGCTCTGTTGATATGATCCATCTTGTGTCAATATTTTTAAAATATTCTGTTAATATATGTCCTGCTTTGTAAACATGTTCCCTGTTGTATCAAAATATTCTCCGTGAAGGTGTTTCCTATTCAGCAAAATATTAACTATCTCGTCTCATGATGTTCTATGCTCGGTTAAAATGTTGTATATTGGGATGAGATCTTCTGAGTTGTTGTACAAACTCTGGCTAAACTGCAAGTGGATAACGATCTCCCAATTTCGACTGCCTTTTACCCTCTGTTATGGAGTATTTTTTGAGTGATTCATATTGTATCCAGCACATGCATGAGAGTGAGATTTGTTCCGTGTTTCTCTGTCTCCTGTTGTAGTTGCCTTGAAACTACTGGCGATTCCTGTTCACTGTAATTCGGTTCACCGGTGCCCTTTAGATAAATAAGTATGGCCTCCTTAAGTGGTCTGACCTAAATGTGAGTCCAGACCCAGAGGAAGAGGGTGACTCTAACCTGACCTGTGAAATGGTCAAACAAGCCACTCTCAGTTGAGTGGAAATTAGGGAAGGACAACAAATGCTGGTCCTGCAGGCGACACCAACAGGCCATAAAAAGAAGAATCATTGAGTAGAAAGAGAATGATCTGGTAACGGACTGAGAAACTGGATCCTTCTTCTCCTGTAGTCACAACGCTGAGGGATGGGCTGATGCTGGGCTTTAAATTATTGAAAAATTTTGAAAACAAGTTATTTCGATAAAATAGGACCAAAGATGGGCAGATGAGAATATATCTCACTCATACATGCCGTTGCTGGTTGTGGTTTTAGCGCAACGATGTGCATGCGGCCAGTGTATCAGCGCATCCTGAGAGTGTGAGGGAAATTCCATCAGTAATGCTTCCCCAACATCCTCCAGTGTGGCCGGTTAGCACAGCTGGTTAGAGCGTGATGCTAATAACGCCAAGGTCGCGGGCTCGATCCCTGTACGGGCCAGTTTACTTTACCTCAAACAACACCACCTCCTCCCCGCCCCCCATGACATTTTCCAGATTGAAGTGAGGCAGCGTTCATTCTGATGATTAGGAGGAGCTTGAAAAGGGACAAAACGTATACGCCAATCTGCAGCATACTTTTATCAGGCAAAATGGCGACAAAACTGACAGTAACAGAGAAGAAACCTCTGTGGGCCGAGAATGGGCCTCTTCATTCACATGAGGACTTCTTGCAGAAACTCACGGCCCTGATTGGGTCTCACCATAGAATCGAAGGACAGACAACCCCATAACAACTGCTCGTTACAAAATAAATACCATAAAAAACACGTCCAACATTAGCATAGTTAAATTTACCCCATCTCCAATATAATTTGAACAATTCTTGTTTGTCTGTCCCTCTCTGGTCTGTGACTTTCGCTTTATCCGAGTGTGCTGACATCTACCGGCCGCAACCCAGAAGTTCAACAGAGGGAAACATTTACATCAAGTGAGGGTGTTACAGGAATAGGTCAATATGAAGAATTAATGCTGGGGTGTGACAGGATAGACCTCAGAATTTAATCATAAATTCAACTATAGAAATTGCTCTTAAATTATCATTGAGTTGGCAGCGTTTGTAGTTTGCAATCGGCGAAAGCGTTGCAGTTGGCAGTTGTCTTGTTGGTCTAAGCGTATGATTCTTGTTTGGGGTAGAATTATCGTGCTCGAGGTCCCGGGTTCATAATCCCGGACAAGCCCAGCCACCGTTTATTAAATCGGGAGCAAGTTTGAGCTCACGAGAATTCCCTGCAGTGAATTCACTGCAGAATGCACGAAGAAACGATCACTCGATTGAAATTTCGGTTGACCATACAAGAATACGAGACGGGAACTTTGCGAAGAAACGGGAAGGAATTTGCACGGTGGCACAATGGTTTTCACTCATGTCATACAGCGCCAGGGTCCCAGTTTCAATGTCCCGCCTCGGCTTACTGTGTGTAGTTTGCACCTTCTCCCCATGTCTGCGTGGGTTTCCACTCGTAACCTAAAGATGTGCGGGCTAGTTTGATTGGCCAGGTTAAGTTGACCCTCGTATCAGCGGGATTATCAAACTAAATGAAGGTTACAGCATCATGGCCTGAGCGGGAATGTGGTCGGTACAGACTTGATGCGCCAAATGACCTTCTTCTGCACGGTAGGGATTCTATGCTTGAAGACGATTACCACAGCTGTATTTAATGGAAAGCGGGGGAAGTGTTGGAGGGTGAATGGATTTCAGAGACAAAAAGATAATGTTACATGAAATGGTGTGAGTGGAGGATCATGTCAAGCAGTTTATCAATTAGAAAAAGTCCCAAATTCATTTAGGTATTTTATTTGCTGAATTGCCCCAGATCTACAAAGTGGTTCAGAGACTGGGAGACAAAAGACAGAGTGACACAGAATGAATCATTCACTCATATACATAGAGACTGACAGATAGACAATGAATTACACACTCAATTCCTGCATCACGCACCAAGTGATAGAGGATGGTTTTCACATCCATACACACAGAATAGTTACAGCACAGGAAAAGAGAATCGGACACTTTGTGTCTGGGAGTTGTCATCTCTACAGAAGCTCAACTTTGGCAGTCCACAACCGAAAACACGGCAAGAAAATTTGCAGAAGACACAATATATGTCGGAAAGTAACTTGTGGAGTGGACGTAAGGAGCTTGGAGATAGTTATAGAAAGGTTATTTACATGGGTAGAAACCTGGCAACTGGAATATAATGTGAAGTTATTCGTTTTGGCAGAAAAGGAACAAAATCACTTAATTCTAGAAGCTTACTCAATTCTAGAAGCGCTGCAAACTTGACAAAATTTAGAATGCAGATACAGCAAGTAATAAAAAGGCAAATGGAATGTTTGCGCTGTTACAAGTGTTTGACCATGTAAGAAAATAATGTTATGCTTCAGTTATTTAGGTCATTAGTGAAGTATCTTGAATATTGTTTAAAATTTCATTTCCATATTAAATAAAGGATGTAAATGCGTTGTAAAAGGTCAAGAAGAGATTGACAGTTTGATAACTTGAATAGTTCGACAATGCAGAGGAGATTTATCAGATTGAGAAGAGGAAAGGTTACTCATTCTGGCCGGGCATCTTTGCACCTGAGATACTCCGAGTGAGAGGTACCTTGCTGAAAGCACATCAGATCTTGAATGGTCTTCACAAATTGCACGTGGAAATGATATCTCTTCTTGTGAGTGAATGCAGAACAATGGGCACTTAAAGAAAACTGAGCTTCCTCTTTTAGGACGGCAAATTCTGTTCTCTCGGAGCATTGCGCGACTTTGGATCTCTGCCTCAGAAGGTGGTGGAGGCAGGGAAACTGAACACTTTAAATTCGGAAGTAGATAGATCCCTATTTGGCAACAGAATCAAATGTTACCGGGGACAAATGGAAGTGGGGAAATCGAAACACGAACATAGATGAGCCCCATTATTTAGCGAATGGCGGGACTGTCTTGTGGGGCCGAGTGGCCTTCTTCTGCCCTTATTTCCTCTGTCCGTGTGTCCGTCGCCTGATTGTAAATTTCCCATCAACAGGACTACTGAAACACACCAATACTGACGGTTCACTCGGAGCACCGGAATTAAACTAAAACATGGAAAAAGTAAAATCTGACTGGGATTCCCAGTTCTGTCAGACTGTGTGGTTGCTTTCGAGTTCTGCAGAGACATTTTCTCTGAAATGAGATCTCTGGAGGTAAACACTGCTTCGGGTTTCACTCATAGTCGCCACCTTCACTGCAAAGAATCATCTTTGAAAAAAAAATGCAGGGCTCGTCCGGGATTTGCCTCTCAATCCAGGCAGCATCCTTGAAAATCTCCTCTGCACTCTCTCAATAGCCTCTACATCCTTCCGATAGTGAGGCAATCAGAACTGCGCACAATACCCCAAGTGGGGTCTGACAAGGGTCTAATAGAGCTGCATCATTACTTCCTGAGTCCTAAACTCTATTCCTCGATTAATGAAGGCCAGTACACCGTACGCCTTCTTGACCACTTCCTCCACCTGCGAGTCCGATTTAAGAGTCCTATGGACCCGGACTCCGAGATCCTTCTGCTCTACAACACAGCTAAGACTCCTACCCCTTATATTGTACTCCTTCATCCCATTATTCCTGCCAAAAGGACCACTACACATTTATCCGCAGATATAAATGAAGTCCATCTGCCACTTCTCCGCCCAGTCTTGCATCCTGTCAATGTTCCGCTGCAACTTTTGACATCCCTCCAGACCATCCACAACACCACCGGCCTTTGTATCGTCGGCGAACTTATTAACCCATCCCTCCACTTCTTCATCTAGGTGATTTATGAAAATGACAAACAGCAAGGGTCCCAGAACAGATCCCTGGGCACTCCGCAGGTGACTCGTCAGAACTGAGCTCCAACTCAGTTCTGACGAGATCAGTTATTTTCCCCGGTATGGAGAATCATTTAATACAGCAAACGTGGCTTTAACTAACGAGTTAAGACTTTTGGATTAGCAGGAAAGAGAATGAGATGGAAGCATGAATGAAAAAACACAAATCAGGTGGAGACAGAAAGATGCGTTTGCTGTTCATATCAAACCGCATGTTTTTTTTTAATTTTGGGGGAAAAACGGGGTGTCGTGAAGTCTGAACGTGCTGGACAATCTCAGCTGGTCTGTCCTCAGATGATGTTAGACCGGTGAGCTTTTTCCAGCATTTTTATTTGTTGTTTCAGATTCCAGCATCGGCAGTATTTTGCTTTTACCTTGTCAACAAATGTGTTTTTTTCTTCTCCAAAATGCTGGAAATTTCAAAGTGCTTTACAGCTGAGATGCATTTCTTTAATTATATTGTTTTTTTATTGCCGAGGTACAGGTGTGGATTGAGCAAACACAAAGTATTTCATCCATCATAATTTGGGGATTTGTTATTTCGGGAACAATTAGCTTTATCCAGACACAAAACCCAACGATTGATGAGGAAAAGCTCTTTGAGCCTGACGTGATTTGAACACGCAACCTTCTGATCTGGAGTCAGACGCGCTACCGTTGCGCCACAAGCTCACGGCATTAACAGGCCTTTTACATCTGTGTTATGTTCGGTGAATTCAAAACTCAAACAGGGAATTGTCTCCCTCTTTATTTTCTCGGGATTTCCATGGAATGGAAGAGTAACAGCGAAGCAAAATTAAAGAGAAAGTAGGAACACACTATATCCTATCGGAGAAATCTGTTCTTTGTTCAAGAGATGATTAGGAACGCAGTCATTGCGTGACGAGGTGGCCGAGTGGTTAAGGCGATGGACTGCTAATCCATTGTGCTCTGCACGCGTGGGTTCGAATCCCACCCTCGTCGATAATGCGGCTTCTTTAGTGAGGGTGAATTCAATATATGAAATTCTAGAAATGGTCTGTTTATTGTGGGTGCAGGCTGGATGGGCCGAACGTCCTTCTTCTGTATTTCGTGGCGGTAGTTTCACTTATTTAAAATCATTGATACAACAGTTCCTTGTCTAAAAAGCCGACTCTGACGAGTCCCTGACCACTGTCTTTGAATATCTCACCAGTCCAACATGTCGCTGTGGGAGGAGTTGCGGAATAGGAAGGGGACAATTACTATGCTAGGGGTGTATTGTTAGCCACCCAACAGCCCGCGGGCAGTGGAAGAAGGCATACGTAAAGACATTATGGATAGGTGCACAAAGAATAGGGTTGTTATAGAGGGGGATTTCAATCTCCCTGGGGTGGACTGGAAGGTATGAAGAGCTGAAGGTTCGGACGGGAAGGAATTTGTAAAATGTGTACTGGAGGGATCATTGCAGCAGTATGTAGCTAACCCGACCAGAGAGGGGACTATACTGGATTTAGATCTGAGTAATGAGCCAGGTCAGGTGTGAGGATTGCAGTAGAGGAACATGTGACTAACAGTGACCACAATTCTGTCTCCTTTAGGATACAAATGGAAAAAGATGCTTGTTGCCCTAAGGGGAGGGTGCTAAATTGGGGACGGCTAACTACAGGCTGATTCCTCCGGGTGCTCCGGTTTCCTCCTACATCCCAAAGATGTGCTCTTAGGCTGATTAGCGAAACAAATTGTCCCTAAATTATCTCCCCAATTTGATTGCAATGCAGATTTCCGTAAACATAGACAAGAGTCATGGGTGGATTTGGGAATGTTAAAATGGCGACGTGGGCTCGTTGGGCCGAAGGGCCAGTTTCCTTGCTGTGTTGTTCTTTGTTCTTTGTCATTCTTTGCGCCACAGCTGCAGCATTTATCCCCCAATCCCATAGAACATTACAGCACAGAAACAGGTCTTTCGGTGTTTGTTGGCTATGCTGAACCATTTTTCTGCCTCGTCCCACTTACCTGCACTGGAACCATATCCTTCCACAGCCTTCTCATCCATGTACCTGTCCAAGTTTATCTTAAATATTAAAAGAGAACTCGCATTAACAACTTCATCTGGCAGCTCATTCCACACTCCCACCACTCTCTCTGTGACAAAGCCCGCCCCCCCATATTTCCTTTAAATTTCCCCCCTTCATCCTTAACCCATCCCTTTATTGTTTTTGTCCTCCAGCCTCAGTTGAAAAAGCCAGCTTGCATTCACTTTATCTATACCCATCATAATTATATAATCTCTATCAAATCGCCCTCATTCATCTACACTCCAGGGAACGAAGTCCAAACCTATTCAACCTTCCTCTGTAACTCGGTTTCTCAAATCTCGGCAACATCGTTGTAAACCGTCCCTGCTCTCTTTCAATCTTATTAATATCTTCTTTGTAATTCGGTGACCAAAACTGCACACAATACTCTAAACTCGGCCTCAGCAATGTCTTATGCAACCTCACCATAACATTCCAACTCTTGTACTCAATACTTTGATTTATAAAGGTCAATGTTCAAAAGCACGCTTTACGACCCTATCTACCTGTGACGCCACTTTTAGGGAATTATGTATCTGTATTCCCAGATCCCTCTGTTCTACTGCATCTTCAGTGTCCTACCATTAACCTTGTACATTCTACCTCGGTTTGTCCTTCCAAAGTGCAATACCTCATACGTGTCTGCATTAAACCTATCTGCCATTTTCAGCCCATTTTTCTAGCTCGTCCACATCTCTCTGCAAACTTTGAAAACCTTCCTTACTGTCCACTACTCCTCCAATCTTTGTATCATAAGCAAGTTTACTGATCCAATTTACCACATTATTATCCGGATCATTGATGTAGATGACAAACAACAAGGGACCCGGCACTGATTCCTGTGGCACACCACTAGTCACAGGTCTCCACTCAAAAAAAAAACAATTCTCCACTACCACTATCTGGCTTCTTCCATTGAGCCAAAGTCTAATCCAATTTACTACCACTCCACGTATACCTAGCGACTGAACCTTCTTGACTAATTTCCCATGTGGGAGCTTGTCAAAGTGTTTACTGAAGTACATGTAGATAACATCCACTGCCTTCCCTTCATCCACTTTCCTGGTAAACTTCTTGAAGAATTCTAATAGATTAGTTAAACATGACCTATGTTATAGAAGTTCAACTCATTTGGCCTGACGAATAACTCAGCCAACACCTCTGCATTGATTGCCATATCGGTTCACTTTGTTCATGAAGGCTCCGCCTTCTCAGTTTTCCTTCTCATAAAAAAAAACATAAAAAAAACTATAGCACAATACAGGCCCTTCGTTCCCCAAAGTTATGCCGAACATATCCCTACCTTAGAGATTACTAGGCTGACCTATAATCCTCTTTCCTTACTAAGTTCCATGTACTGACCCAAAAGTATCTTAAAAGACCATTTCGAATTTGGTCACCTTGATGGGTGGTGAGAGAGCTGCTCTTGGATTTTTTTCGAGAGTATCCTAGTACTTCATGTCGTTAGTGTACGCTTGACCTGGACCATTTGATGGGCAACACGACAACTCAGTGACTATCGCTGTGCTGTGCAGATACATGGATTTGGGCCGGTGTCTTTGGGAATTTGCACATTCTCCCCGTGCTTGCGTGGGTTTTCTCCGGGCGCTCCGGTTTCCTCCCACATACCAAAGATGTGCTCTTAGGCTAATTGGCAAAACAAATTCTCCCAGAATTGTCTCAAATTTGGTTTTTAATCCATAGATCTATAAACATAGACAGCGATCACGGGTAAAGGTGGGGACATCGAGGTGGCGGCGCGGGCTCGTTGGGCCTAAGAGCCTGTTTCCCGTGCTGTTTTGTTCTTTGTTTTTGTTGAATGCGTCTCCACCACCGTTGCCAGCAGCCCATTCCACACACGCACCACTCTCTGAGTACAAAGAACAAAGAACGAAATAGCACGGGAAACAGGCCCTTCGGCCAACGAGTCCGGGCCGCCATTTTAACGTTCCCACTTCCACCCATGCCCCTTGTCTATGTTTATGGAAATCTCCATTGCAACCAAATTGGAGAGGCAATTTAGGGACATCTCCTCTGTACCATAAATCTGTGTCATAGAACATAGAGCATAGAACACTATAGTACAAACAGGCCCTTCGGCCCACGAGTTGCGCCGATCACATCTGTATCTACCAATCCGTAGACCTATCTATAACCCCCATCATCCAATCAGTGAGTTCAATCTGTGAAATGTGCACGAACAGTGGAAATGATGCTTAATAGTGGCCAGGAGCAAAGCAACCTATTGCGCTCAACGCCTGCCCACAATATGATTGACATCTATCTGAGCCAATCGGAATGGGCGATGTTGTTCGACTCCAGCAGCGTCACTCCCAGTCCAGCGACATTGCGTCATACAATTCCATTCTCGGCTGCAGCCGGTGAGAAATCAGAGAGCTGGAGGCGGGCAAAGAATCCTTAAAGCGGAACATCATTGAAAATTGCAACCTTAATTTAGGTCCACATGTAGGTACAGACGAGGTAAATATTCATTCCTTAAAGGACTTTAATGAACCAGTTATATAATTTTAAGACACTCGATTTGTCCAATATGGTCAGGATGGCGGATCCGTCTCAGCCATTATGTTTAAGCTGCAATCTTCTCTAGGAGGCTAGAGTTCAAATCCTACATCTGACGCTGATTTCCTCTTTCGCGATGAACTATCCAAACCTAAGAATTCTCTCAACACAAGAGCAGCAGATGCAGAGAAACAACGACCACCTGTAAGTTCCACTCCGAGAGACACATCATCCTGACTTGGAAACATATCATTGTTCCCACGGGCTGGCTCACAATCCTGGAACTCCCTCCCTAACAGCAGTCTACATGTACGTACACCACATGGACTGCAGTGTCTCCAGAATGAATTCATGACCAAATACTCAAAAAATAATAATTTGGACGATAAATACTTCCGGAGTCAACGACACACACCCGTATGAGTAAAGTATTTTCTTTTTAAAAATCATTTCGTGCGACAGAAGGAGCACATTTGCTTTCAGAGCAGAAAACTGTGCGTGAATCACATCTCTACTTTTATACCAAATGTATGTCAGAAAGCAATAAGTGGAACCAAATCACGTGAAACCGTTCAATATTTAGTAGGAGAGGAATTTAGTTTTAGCTTTTATTGGTAGGGGGATTGAATTTCGGAGCCGCAACGTCATGTTGCAACTGTACAAAACTCTAGTGCGGCCGTACTTGGAATATTGTGTGCAGTTCTGGTCCCCGCATTATAAGAAAGATGTGGAGTCATTGGAGAGGGTACAGAGGAGGTTTACCAGGATGTTGCCTGGTATGGAGGGCAGGTCTTATGAAGAGAGGCTGAGGGATTTGAGGTTGTTTTCGTTAGAAAGAGGCGGCTAAGAGGGGACCTTATCGAAACATATAAGATGATTAGAGGTTTAGATAGGGTGGACAGTGATAGCCTTTTTCCTAGGATGGAGAAAGCTAGCACGAGGGGACATAGCTTTAAATTAAGGGGTGGTAGTTATAGGACGGATGTCAGAGGGAGGTTCTTTACCTGGAGGGTGGTAAGAGTATGGAATGCCCTGCCTGCTGCAGTTGTAGATGTGCCAAGTTTGGTGGCGTTTAAGAGGTTAGTAGATAAGTTTATGGACGAAAAGGGAATGGTTTAGGTTAGAGAGTCATTGCTTTTCCCTAATTGGTCAGCGCAACATCGAAGGCCGAAGGGCCTGTTCTGCGCTGTAATGTTCTATGTTCTATAGTTGACAGGCACGTTCCAATTCTGGCAGTGTCTCCTTTTTCACAAATACCTGGAACATATATCCAACATTCAACTGAACACACCCATAGCGATGACAGGCTCTGTGGCTTAGTTGGTTAAAACACCTGCAGGAAATCCTGGGCTCGAACCCCAGCGAAGCCTTGATTCTTTCCCAATGTTATTTGAAATTGTGCCAGTCACAAAATCCATTCTAAAAGCAGAACTGAGAATAAACATCATCACGGCAGTTATTCATCTTAATTTGGATTATTCAAAATCATAGAATGGAGCTTCCCTGTGGATGCAAGGAAACTTTAAACTCTGCAGCTGTGCTGTGCTTCAGGAGCTGGTTTTACAGAAATCTCCGTTACTTGGATGTTCCCTCACTTGGTGAACATTTCCAACATTATTTGTTTTTGTTTCAGATTCAAAGCTCCTAGCTTTGCGTTGCGTTCTGTGCAGCTGTTTAACTGGAACAGGGAACAGCTTCTGATCAGCCCCGTGATAGAATGTATCTGCAAAATATCAGGCCTGCGAGATGAGAATTCAAGCTGTGCAGGGGAGTGAGGAAGAGAGATAAGGGAGAATCATTCCGTGATGGACAGATTCCCCATATAGAGAACGAAAAGGTCTGTATTTCCACAACTGTTTTAACAGACATCAGATGTCCCAACATGACTTGCAATCAATTTTGTTCCTCTTAACCGTTTTAGCTACGAGATTATTAAACATTTCAATAGTTTGAACATTGTTAAAAATCCATACAAGGATAAGTAAAATAAAATTTCAGCATTTGTCTCTGTGGCGCCTTGGACTTCTACATGATGGTAATTCAGTCACTTAAAAGTTGTGAGTTTGAATCCCACACAATCGGATTATGGATCAGGTTAGTAGCAAATCAGATGCTGCTTCATTGCTCGGACTCACCTTCGGCACCGACATTTCCTGCTCTGCCATCTCTCCATGCTGTTTCTTTTAATCCGGCTCCCAGGGAAACCACTGACTTGAGAATAAATCGCAAACTTTTCTTAAAGTTTGATACAACCTTCGCTGGTTAGAAATAATAACATCTTTTTAAATTAGATATTTTATTTCTTTTGGAAAATAAATAAGATTAAGGAACGCACTCACTCAACAACAACTTAAAAATAACTACAATCAATAAATAAATATCAGTGTCCTAAAACCTGGCAGTATCTTCTTTTTTACGAATATCACCAGTTCTGGAACGTATTTCCAGCATTCTGCTGAGCTCAGTAATGTTCGGCTCTGTGGCTTAGTTGATTAAAGTGCCTGCCTAATAAGCAGGAATAATCCTGGGTTCAAATCCCAGCGGGGCTTTGGTTCTTTTCCAATGTTATTCTGCTGCGCTGGTCCTTGTGGTCGTGGGTTTGGCAGCTGGTGGTAAAGGAGCTTTACTGAATTGCTGCAGTGCATGGTGTAGATGGTGCTCACTGCTGTCATTGTGGGTCAGTAGTGGAGGGATGGGGTTTTTATGCATGGGAAGCGAATGAAGCGGGATGATTTGTCCTGGATGGTGCCAAACGTCTGTGGTTCTGTTCAAGTTGAATTCACCCGGACAAGTTATCCCAGGAAACAAGGTGATTCGATTTCATCCCACTTTCCAAAGATGAGCAGGTTGAATGGATTCGGCCGTGTTAGATTATCCCTTCGTCCCCAAGGTATTTGTATCAGTAGATTAGCGGAGTGGATGTGTGGCACTGCGAGGATAGATCCCATGTGCAATTCTCTGTCGGATGGTCAGTACAGACTCGATGGGCAGAATGGTCTCCTTCAGCACTGTCGGGATTGTGTGTTTCTCAGACCATTTGACCGTGTTCGGAATTCCCTGAAAAAATAATGTAAATCTGTGTTGGTAGATCTTACAGCATTGGGTTTATTGCAGCTGTTTTTTTTTTTAACTGCAAGTTGATGAAAATACCTGGATCATATCAATAAATAGTCGAGATATTTGTGGAGAGTCTCGAAATGTTTCCATTGTTGGAGATTATCCACTGTGAAGGGAAAGACAAAACTGAGAAGAAAAATGGATTGTGTTAGTGGCATAATTGTAAAGATCATTGGGAAATAAATCAAGGCTGTGCTGGGATTTGAACACATGATCTCCTGCTTACCACGCAGGCGCTTTAAACAACTAAGCCACAGAGCCTGGCCGCTGCTGTGTATGGGCTCAGCAGAATACTGGGAATACGTTCCAGATTTGTGAAAAGGAGATACTGCCAGAACTGCAGCGAACTAGTGAACTGTCCGAAAAATATTCAACGGTTTAACGGTACGAGCTGGTTCCACTTATTGTTTTCACACACACATTTGATATAAAAGTAGAGATGTGACTCACACACACAGTTTTCTGCTCTGAAGGCAGCTGTGCTCCTTCTGTCGCACGAAGTGATTTAAAAAAGAAAATAATTTATACATCCAGGGTATGTGCGTCACTAACACGGGAAACATTTATTACCCAAATTAATTTTCTTGGAGTAATTGGCGATGAATTCATTCTGGAGACACTGCAGTCCATGTGGTGTCCGGACACGTAGACTGCTGTTAAGGAGGGAGTTCCAGGATTGTGAGCCAGCCATGGGAACGGTGATATGTTTCCAAGTCAGGATGATGTGTGTCTCGGAATGGAACTTATAGGTGGCCGTTGTTTCTCTGCATCTGCTGCCCTTGTGCTGAGAGGTTTCTTGGGTTTGTTGGTTCCTCATGAAAGAAAACAAATCAGCGTCAGAAGTGGAAGTTGAACCCACTCCTCGAGAGGGAGCTGGGGGAGGGAGCTGGGGAAGGAGCGGGGGAGGGGGCAGGGGAATTGTGGGGGAGGGATGGAGGACAGGTGCGTGGGGGAGGAGGTGAGGAGCTCCTCATTGGTGCATTGCTCTATTTGCTCAAATCAACAAAGACCCAATTCCCGCCCTACCTGTTCCTTACACGAAGGTGTTGAGAGTGTCAGATCTGAGCAATGTGAAGTATCCAATTAGAGAGTTACATCCTGGCGACAGGAATATCTCTCCACAGCTGCTTTCGAAGCTGCTGAATATTTCCAACATTTCCTCTTTCTGATTGTGTGTCTTCATTACAGGAATTAATTTACTGACAACTAAAACTTGTCTCTCGGACCCAGCTCCAATCACGGCTTTTATGTGATTTTCAAACAGGCAAGTTCACTCTTCGTTTTCCTACACACATGCTTTAAAATCGGCTGGTTTCACACTCAGCAGCCTGTGGCATTGCCTTCAAACCAAATCCTACCCTTCAACCGCCCACCAGCGTCTCAGAGTTACAAATACTTCTTAGAAAAACAAGGGGATTACAGTGTTTGTGAGGGCATATAAAAGGTTATTCCATTCTCACAAAGAGACTGATTATTTGAGAATCTCTCTGTCTGTCTGTCTGTCTCTCTCTCTCTCACACACACACACACACACACACACACACACACACACACACACACACACACACACACACACATATACAAACACACACACAAAACAAACACACACATACAAACACACACACAAAACACACCACCACCACACAAACACACACACAAACACCCACACACACACATACAAACACACACCACAGACACACACACACAACACATACAAACCACCCACAAACACACACACACATACAAACACACACACACACACACACACACACACACACACACACACACACACACACACACACACACATATACACGCACGACCACCACGGCAAACTGTGAAATGTCTCATCAATAATAAAACATCTGGAATTGAAAATCAAATGACCATAAATCGAGTGTCTTAAAATAACACAACTGGTTCACTAATGCCCTTGAAGGATTTTTTTTTTAACCTGGTCTGGACCTACATGTGGCCCCGACCCACAGCAATGTAGTTGACTCTAAGCTGCCCTCTGAGGTGACCTATCACGCTACTCTGTTCAAGGGTAATTTGGAACGGGCAATAATTGTGGGTCCAGCCAGAGACACCCACATTCCAGGAATGAATGAAGAAAATGAATCCGCGACCGCACAGCTGCGATGGCCGAGTGGTTAAGGCGTTGGATTAGAAATCCATTGGGGTTTCCCCGCGCAGGTTTGAGTCCTGCTCGCAGCGATTATCATTGAATGCATTTGCTTCCAGCAACCACCAAAGCGGAACTTCTACCGGTGTTTTTGGTGCCGAGTATATGAATCGCCATCATGCTCTCAGCTCCGGGTCCAGTGCAGGAAAGTGAGCTTGAAGGCAGGGTGCCCTCGGGCTGTAATAGACAAGATAAGCCGTGCAGGGGATTCCATAATTAGGGGGATTGATAACATCCTTTGTATCGAGGGTCCATACAGTATGTTGCCTGCTCGGTGTCATGGTGAGGAATATCTCCGATTGGCTTGAAAGGATATTGTAATAAACAACCTTATCTCCGTAAAATCGATTCTAAACATGAAATTTTCACTGATTTCTCATGATTATGATTTTACTAACATTGGCAAGACCAGGAGAAAGGATATGTTTAGAGATTATCAGGAACGAGAAAATAAATTAAAGAACAGATCCTCAGGGGTTCCAATCTCTGGGTTATTACCTGAGCCATATACAAATTGTCATTGGTGTGATTGGCATGATGTAAAGTTCACTAGACTGAAGTTAGGAGCTGGGAGTGAAGTTAGGACGGCTGATTGGAAAAAAAAAATGTTTTTTTCCTTTGGGGCTGCAGGTGAATGTAATTTACTGCAGTTTGAGGGTGAAAACAGAAAAGCGGAGCCAATGCAAATGTTTGCATATTCCACGGAATGATGCAGAATTGTTGTCAAACGGTTTTGTTATCATCGTTAACAGAAAATAGCAGTTTTGATACATCAACCTGTGAATTATCAGTCCAGCACACTTCCGCTGCATCACTTTGCTATGGGAAATCCTCCCCGCTGCTGCCTATCAATCTTGTAGTCATGATGTGGAGATGCCGGCGTTAGACTGGGATAAACACATTAAGAAGTCTGAAAACACCAGGTTAAAGTCCAACCAATTTATTTGATAGTAAACTCACAAGCTTTCGGCGTTTGTCCCGCCGTCAGGTGAATAGAGTGTTCTGGTCTCAGACAGAGCATATAACATCAGGCACAGTTTACAGATTACTGATTAGAATGTGAGTCTTTACAACAAACCTGCTATTCAAATCTTAAAGATGCAGGCAATGTGAGTGCAAAGAGCATTAGGCATAGGTTAAAGGGATGTGTGTTGTCTCCAGCAGTACAGTAAGTGAGATTTTGCAAACCCAGGCAAGTCATGGGGGTTACAGATCGTGCGATATGAACTCAAGATTCCGTTTGAGGCCGTCCTCATGTGTGCGGAACTTGGCTATCAGTCTCTGCTCAGCGACTCTGAGCTGTCTTGTATCTTGAAGGCCACCTTGGAAAACACTTATCCGAAGGTTAGAGGCCGAATGCCCGTCACCGCCGAAGTGTTCGCCAACAGGAAGGGAACAGTCTTGCCTGGTGATTGTCGAGCGATGACCATACATCCGCTGTCGTAGTGTCTGTATGATCTCCCCAATGTACCAGGCTTCGGGACATCCGTTCCTGCAGTGTATCAGGCAGACAACATTGGCCGAATTGCAAGAGTATGTACCGTGTACAAGGTGGATGGTGTTCTCACGGGTAATTATTTCATTCATGTCGATGATCCAGCATGGTCTTGCAGAGGTTGCTGTGGCAGGGTTGTGTGGTGTTGTGGTCACTGTTCTCCTGAAGGCTGGGTAGTTTGCTGTGAATAATGGTCTGTTTGAGATTGTGCGATTGTTTGAAGGCAAGAAGTGAGAGTGTGGGGTTGGCCCTGGCGAGTTTGTTTTCTGAGGAGGTCGGTGTGGTTTTTCGCTGTGGCGCATCTGAACTATCAATCAATGAGCCGAGCGCCATATCCTGTTCTTATGAGGGCATCTTTCAGCTCCAGAGGTGTCTATCACGATCCTCCTCATCTGAGCAGATCCTGTGAATACGGATGGCTTGTCTATAGGGGTTTGTCTGTCTGAGGCCGGAACTCTCCATTCTCCTGACGAAGGGACAAACCTCGAAAGCTTGTGAGTTTACTATCAAATAAACTGGTTGGACTTTAACCTGGTGTTGTCAGACTTCTTACTGTGCCTATCAATGTAGCCATTCAGATAGTCACTTCCACATTGTTGTTTAACTCCAGCACGAGTGTGAGGGAGCTTCAGTCTGGGCACACAATTCCACTGCAGAACATCAAGAATATAACGCACAGAGAAAGACACGCACAAAATCAGCAAAAGAAACTGTTTGTACAATGTAACGACAGACATAGTTGCCGAGAAACCGGCAGGACGCGGAATTGATCACACGTATGTTAAATTAGTTTTCTGTTGCAAATATATTTTTGTAATCATATTTACTGCTGTACAGCTGTCTTCCTTTGAACTATTGCTCAAAGATGTTCATTGTTGTTGTGCAAAGTGTGTCACTGTTTGTAAATATATTTCCTGCTGTGCTCTGTGTTATAGAGGATTACAGCATGGAAACAGGCCCTTCGGCCCAAACTGTCCATGCCGCCCAGCATTTTTACCTCCAAGTTATTCCCAATTATCCGTGTTTTGTCAAGATCTCCCCAGACCAATCTTATCCAGGTGACTGTCTCAAATGTTGTTGAGTATGTATGTTCTTTTCCTGCTGTTGTGTAAAATTATTCCCTGTTGTTGCATTTCCGACTCTGTGAATACATTTTTCTTCTGTTTTTATGTCCCCTTCTCTTGCAAACGTATCCCTTGTTGTCTAAAAAGATTATCGTGAGGATGTATTTTTTGCCTGCAAATTGTTGCATGTTGTGTTAAGATGTTCTCTCTTGTGTAATATTCTGGTTGCATATAAAAAACATTTAGTATCGATCGAAGTTTGTGGGGAAAAGGGACGCCAAATAACAGTTTGTGTGCTCCACGTAAAAATCGCAACTGTTTCCCAGTTACCATTAAGTTGTTTTACCATCACTGTGAATAGGAGTAGCAAAGGATGGTTTCGACCCATCGGCCTCTGGGTTATGGGCACAGCACGCTTCCGCTGCGCCACTCTGCTACAACAACACCCCAACCCCTCTGCTGTCTATCAATGTAGTCAGACAGTTGTTCACTCCTGCATCGTTTAATCGGAACACCGGGTGTGAGGAAGCATCACTGCATCACACCAAGAATACAATAGACAGAGAAAAACAGACAATAGCAGCACGAGAGACTGCTTGGACACACATAACGACAGGCAAAGTGTTGGGAAACCGGCAAGACACGGAATTGGAGAATCGATCACTATTTTAAAAGGAATTTTCTATTGTAAATGTGTGTTTGTAAATATATTTCCTGCTGTGTAACTATGCTCTCTCTGTTGTTGAGAAATGTTTTCTGCTGTTGTGTAAGATGACTCCCTGATGTTTCCGGCTCTGTTGATATGATCCATCTTGTGCCAATATTTTTAAAATATTCTGTTAATATATGTCCTGCTTTGTAAACATGTTACCTGTTGCGTCAAAATATCCTTCGTGAAGGTGTTTCCTGTTCAGCAAAATATTAACTATCTCGTCTCATGATGTTCCATGTTGGGTTAAAATGCTGTATGTTGGGTTGAGATCCTCTGTGTTGTTTCACAAAACTCTGGTTAAACTGCAAGTGGATAACGATCTCCCAATTTCGACTGCCTTTTACCCTCTGATATGGAATATTATTGAGTGATTCATATTGTATCCAACACATGCATGTGAGTGAGATTTGTTGTGTTTCTCTGTCTCCTGTTGTAGTTGCGAGTTTTTATTTCTTTTATTCATTTGGAGAGATGGGCATCACTGACTAGGCCAGCATTCATTACCAATCCCTAACTGGCCTTAAGGAGGTGGTGGTTTGCTGCTTTCTTAAACTGCTGTAGTCCCTTAGGTGAGGGAACAGCCACGGTGCTGTCAGCCTAACAGTGGAGAAACAGAAGCTGCAGTCTCAACTCTCACTGATTTTGTAACAGAGACAAGTTATTAATCCCACACTCAGGAATAGAGCTGTATTTTGACAGACGAGATGGGGAGAGGCAATAGAAACTGAATGGTCCAGTTCTGAGCAGTGTGCAGGCTCAGAGGGACCTGAGGTTCAGAGAGATCTTTGAAGGAGAGAGGCAATTTTGAGAGAGTCGTCAGGAAGGCGGATTGGATGTTCGGCTTCATACCTGGAGATACTGAGTACAAAAACTGGGAAGTTCTGCTCAATCTTTATGAAGCTCTGATTAACTGCAACCGTTTTAGGATTGCCCCCAGACCCGGTAACCACACTTTACAAAGTGTGTGAGATTCCTTATGAAGGGGAAAAGGAGATTTACTGTTTTGGATCCAGAGGGGAGGGATTTTAGCTCCAAGGTATGGCTGGATAACTCGGAGTTATCTCTCTGCAGCAAAAGGGATTGTGTGGCGCTGTAAGGGAGGTGTAAAAGAGTATAACATATTGAACTAAGGTACACAGGGGGAAGTTGCTGCATTAGCTGCTAACAGAAGGATTCGGTGACAGGCATTGAAGATTTAGGACAGGATGTGAAGGAGGCATAGCTTCCCGACAGTGGGGAAGGAGGCCATTCGGCCCGGATTCTGTGCATCGACTTTCCGACAGTGAATCCCTCCCTGTCACCACATGTAATTACTCTCTTAATCCCACTAACAATAAGGGTAAATTTATCCTGGCGATCCACTTAATTTACACATCGTTGGAGATGGGAGGAAACAGGAGCATCCGTAGGAAACCCATGCAGACACGGGAAGAGCGTGCAAACTCCACGCAGACAGGCACCCAAGACTGTAAGAAGTGGACTTTAGGTTTTCAAACTCTGGAGATTCCCCTTCAATTTTTTGGCATCTGGGAATCAGAGAAGTAACTAAAAATAGAACTGAAAATAAATATAATCACGGGAGTTATTCACATGGCGCTAACATTTGGCAATTTGTATTTGTTGACTGCGTGGCCTAATGGATAAGGCGTCTGACTTCGGTAATCATGACGGTGATGATATCAGAAGATTGCAGGTTCGAGTCCTGTTGCGGTCGTTTTATGCAGAAATCTGGTAGAACTTCCGGCAAACCGAGATTTCTTTCTTCAGCTGAAATCTCTGCATTTTCTTCCAAACATTGCAGGGCACTTTCTCAGAATACATTTCCTTGTTGGTTTGTTCACTAAATTTTCTCACCTCATTATTGTATTCTCGTCCCCATAAATCAATCGCTTTTGTGTGGTCTTAATAAATTTTGATGCGCCCGAAAGGAGCAACAGGCTTTGTAGCAAATGGTTGACTAAATTTCTGTAAAGGAAAATCTAATCTCCTCAGAAAGAGGTTTAATAAGGAGCTGAGTGAATTGTTTCTGTTTACAGGGATGAAAGGTGATGTCACTGGGTTGATAATCCAGAAGGCCGCACTAATTTTGAGGACACGGAGTAAATCCCACCACGGCAGCTGATGAAATTTAAATTCACTATTTAATCAATCTGGAATTGAAAGCTAGTCTCAGTAATGGCGGCCTTGAAACTACCGGCGATTGTTGTTCACTATAATTCGGTTTACCGATGCACTTTAGATAAATAAGTCTGACCTCCTTAACTGGTCTGGCCTAAATGTGAGTCCAGACCCAGAGTAAGAGGGTGACTATTACCAGACCTCTGAAATGGTCAAACAAGCCACTCTCAGTTGAAAGGCAATTAGGGAAGGACAACAAATGCTGGTCCTGCAGGTGACACCAACAGGCCATAAAAAGAAGAATCATTGAGTGGAAAGAAAAATGGCCTGGGAACGGACTGAGAAACTGGATCCTTCTTCTCCTGTAATAACAAGGCTGAGGGATGGGCTGTTGCTGGGCTTTAAATTAGTGAAAGATTTTGAAAAAAAAAATCATTTCGATAATGTAAGACGAGAGATGGGCAGATAAGAATGTATCTCACTCATACATGCCATTGATGGTTGGTGGTTTTAGCGCAATGATGTACATGTGACCAGTGTATCAGCGCATCCAAAGAGTGTGAGGGAAATTCCATCAGTAATGCTTCCCCAACATCTTCCAGCGTGGCCGGTTAACTCAGCTGGTTAGAGAGTGGTGCTAATAACGCCAAGGTCGCGGGTTTGATCCCCGTACTGGCCAGTTCATTTTTCCTAAAGGAACACTCCTCTCCCACCCTCCTCCACCGGCATTTTCCAGATTGAAGCGAGGCAGCATTCATGCTGCTGACAGGGAGGAGCTTGAAAATGGACAAAACATATTCCCCAATCTGCAGCATAGTTTTATCAGGCAAAATGGCGTCAGAGAAGACAGTAACAGAAAAGAAAGCTCTATGGGCCGAGAATGGGACGATTCACTCACATGAAGATCCATAGCAGAAACTCACGGACCTGAATTTAGGGGGATTGAATTTCGGAGCCGCAACGTCATGTTGCAACTGTACAAAACTCTAGTGCAGCCGCACTTGGAGTATTGTGTGCAGTTCTGGTCCCCAAACTATAAGAAAGATGTGGAGGCATTGGAGAGGGTACAGAGGAGGTTTACCAGGATGTTGCCTGGTATGGTGGGCAGGTCCTATGAAGAGAGGTTGAAGGATTTGAGGTTGTTTTCGTTAGAAAGGAGGCGGCTAAGAGGGGATCTTATTGAAGCATATAAGATGATTATAGGTTTAGATAGGGTGGACAGTGATAGCCTTTTTCCTAGGATGGAGAAAACTAGCACGAGGGGACACAGCTTTAAATTAAGGGGTGATAGTTATAGGACGGATATCAGAGGTAGGTTCTTTACCCAAAGGGTGGTTCGGAGTGGAATGCCCTGCCTGCAGCAGTTGTAGATGCGCCAAGTTTGGTGGCGTTTTAAGAGGTTAGTTGATAAGTATATGGAAGAGAAGGGAATGGTTTAGTTTGGAGGGGCATTGCTTTTTATATTGGTCGGCGCAACATCGAAGGCCGAAGTGCCTGTTCTGTGCTGTAATGTTCTATGTTCTATGAATGGATGCCATCCTCGTATCAAAGGACAGATAACGATAACAACCCTTGTCACAAAATAAATATCATTAAAAAATGTCCAATATTAGTATTGTTAAATTTTCTTGTCCTCAATATAATCTGAACAATTCTTGTTTGTTTGTCCCCCTCTGGTCTGTGAGCTTCGCTCTATCTGAGTGTGCTGACATCTACGGGCCGCAACTCAGAACTTCAACAGGGGGAAGACATTTACATCAAGTGACGGTGTTCCAGGAAAAGATCAATGTGAAGAATTAATGATAGACCTCGTAGTTCAGATTCCAGTCCGGCCTAGGTTCAAGGTGTACAGTTTGCACATTCTCCCCATATCAAGTTTTGGGGCGTTTGGATAGGTTTATGGATGAAAAGGGAATGATTTACGTTAGAGGATCATTGCTTTTTCTTAACTGGTCGGCGCAACATCGAGGGCCGAAGGGCCTGTTCTGCGCTCTACTGTTCTATGTTCTATGTTCCATGTCTGCCCAGGTTTCCTCCTGTAACTCAAAGATGTGCGGGCTAGGTTGATTGGCCATGTTATCTTGACCCTAGTGTCAGGGTGATCATCAAGGTAAATCAGAGTTACAGCACCATTGGCCTGGGTGAGAATGTGGTCGGTACAGACTTGAATGGCCAAATGGCCTTCTTCTGCACGGTAGGGGTTCTATGATTGGAGACGATTAGCACAGTTGTATTTAATGGAAAGTTGGGTAAGTGTTGGAGGGTGAATGGATTTCAGAGACAAAAAGATAATGTTACATGAAATAGTTTGGGTGGAGGATCGTGTCGAGCAGTTTATCAATGAGAAATATAATCCCAATTTCATTTAGGTATTTTATTTACTGAATTGTCCCAGATCTAGAAAGTGACTCAGAAACTGGGAGACAAACAATTTGCAATCATAGTGTGAATAATAGGCAGAGTGATACAGAACGAATCATTCACTCATATACATCCATAGAGACTGACAGATAGACAATGAATTTCACACTCAATTCCTGCATCATACACCAAGTGATACAGAATGATTTTCACATCCATACACACAGAATAGTTACAGCACAGGAAAAGATAATCGGACATTTTGTGTCTGGGAGTTGTCATCTCTACAGAAGCTCAGCTATCGCAGTTCACAGCTGAAAACACGGCAACAAAATTTGCAGAAGACACAATATATGTGCAAAATAACTTGTGGAGAGGTCGTAAGGAGCTTGGTGATAGTTACAGAAAGGGTTTGTGCATGGGTAGATACCTGGCAAGAGAACAAAATCAGATGCTTACTCAATTCTAGAAGGGCTGCAAACTTCCCCAGTTGCAAAGGGATCTCATTGTGTACGAATCACAAATATTTAGTATGCAGATACAGCAAGTAATCAAAAAAAGTTAATGGAATGTTTCCTTTGCTACAAGCATTTGATCATGTAAGAAAATTGGATTAGAAATTGGCTGGCAGATAGAAGACAGAGGGTGGTGGTTGATGGGAGATTTTCATCGTGGAGTTCGGTGACGAGTGGTGTGCCTCAGGGGTCTGTTTTGGGGCCCCTGCTGTTTGTATTTTTTATAAATGATCTGGATGAGGGTATTGAGGGATGGATCAGTAAATTTGCAGATGATACTAAAGTTGGTGGTGTGGTAGATAGTGAAGAGGGGTGTTTAGTTTACAGAGTGACTTGGACAAGTTGCAGAGCTGGGCCGAGAGGTGGCAAATGGAGTTTAATGTGGAAAAGTGTGAGGTAATGCACTTTGGCAGGAACAATAAATGTGTAGAGTATAGGGCTAATGGTA
The DNA here is from genome assembly GCA_024679065.1 of Sphyrna mokarran. Classification (NCBI taxonomy): domain Eukaryota; kingdom Metazoa; phylum Chordata; class Chondrichthyes; order Carcharhiniformes; family Carcharhinidae; genus Sphyrna; species Sphyrna mokarran. The sequence goes on along the minus strand of JAGIQG010000039.1, from coordinate 11,249,733 downwards.
GGGCTCTTAATAGTGTTGAGGAACCGAAGGATCTTGGTGTATGTGTCAATAGATCCCTGAAAGTAGGCAGTCAAGTGGATAAAGTTGTTAAGAAGGCTTATGGAGTATTAGCTTTTATTGGTAGGGGGATTGAATTTAGGAGCCGCAGCATCATGTTGCAGCTGTACAAAACTCTAGTGCGGCCGCACTTGGAGTATTGTGTGCAGTTCTGGTCGCCACATTATAAGAAAGATGGGGAGGCATTGGAGAGGGTACAGAGGAGGTTTACCAGGATGTTGCCTGGTATGGAGGGCAGGTCCTATGAAGAGAGGTTGAAGGATTTGAGGTTGTTTTTCGTTAGAAAGGAGGCGGCTAAGGGGGGATCTTATTGAAACATATAAGATAATTAGAGGTTTGGATAGGGTGGACAGTGATAGCCTTTTTCCTAGGATGGAAAAATCTAGCACGAGGGGACACAACTTTAAATTAAGGGGTATGAGTTATAGGACGGATATCAGAGGTAGGTTCTTTACTCCAAGAGTGATTAGGGAGTGGAATGCCCTGCCTGCAGCTGTTGTAGATGCGCCAAGTTTGGTGGCGTTTAAGAGGTTAGTTGATAAGTATATGGATGAAAAGGGAATGGTTTAGTTAGGAGGGGCATTGCTTTTTATTTTGGTCGGCACAACATCGAAGGCCGAAGGGCCTGTTCTGTGCTGTATTGTTCTATGTTCTATTAAAATAATGTTATACTTCAGTTGTTTAGATCATTAGTGAAGTTTTTTTGAATATTGTCTGAAGTTTCGTTATCCATATTAAATGAAGGATGTAAATGCGTTGTAAACGGACGAAAAATTGCCAGTTTGATAACTTGAATAGTTCGACAGTGCAGAGGAGATTTACCAGATTGAGAAGAGGAAAGGTTTCACAGACTGGCTGGGCATCTCTGCAAGGAGCGGGAGCCATTTTGTTCAAAGCAGATCAGATCTTGAATGGTCTTCACAAGTTGCTCGTGGAAATGATGTCTCTTCTTGTGAACGAATGCAGAAGTACGTGCACTTAAAGAAAACACTCTTTTCGGACGGCAAATTCTGTTCTCTCGGAACATTGCGCCACTTTGGAACTCTGCCTCAGAAGGCGGTGAGGTAGGGACATTGAAGCGGAAGTAGATTGATTCTTATTTAGCAACAGAATCAAAGGTTATCGGGGACAGATAGAAATACATAGAACACAGAACATTACAGCGCAGAACAGGCCCTTCGGCCTTCGATGTTGCGCCGACCAATTAAGAAAAAAACAATGACCCTCTAACCTAAACCATTCCCTTTTCATCCATAAACTTTCTACTAACCTCTTAAACACCCCCAAACTTGGCGCATCTACAACTGCAGCAGGCAGGGCATTCCATACGCTTACCACCCTCTGGGTAAAGAACCTACCTCTGACATCCGTCCTATAACTACCACCCCTTAATTTAAAGCTATGTCCCCTCGTGCTAGCTTTCTCATCCTAGGAAAAAGGCTATCACTGTCCACCCTATCTAAACCTCTAATCATCTTATATGTTTCAATAAGGTCTCCACTTAGCCGCCTTCTTTCTAACGAAAACAACCTCAAATCCCTCAGCCTCTCCTCATGAGACCTGCCCTCCATACCAGGGAACATCTGGTAAACCTCCTCTGTACCCTCTCCAATGCCTCCACATCTTTCTTATAATGCGGGGGCCAGAACTGTACACAATACTCCAAGTGCGGCCGCACTCGAGTTTTGTACAATTGGGGAAATGGGGAAATCGAAACACAAATAGATCAGCCATGATCATAGTGAATGGCGGGGCAGCCTTGTGGGGCCGAATGGTCTTCTTCTGCCCTTATTTCCTCTATTCGTGTGCCCGTCGCCTGATCGTAAATTTTCCCTCAGCAGGACTGCTGAAACTCACTAATACTCACGGTTCATTCGGAACACCGGAATTAAACTAAAACATGGAAAAATTAAAATCTGGCTGGGATTCCCAGTTCTGTCAGACTGCGTGGTTGCTTTTCGAGTTCTGCAGAGACATTTTCTCTGAAATGAGTTCTCTGGAGGTAAACACTGCTTCGGCTTTCACTCATTGTCGCCACCTTCATTGCAAAGAATTATCTTTGAAAAAAAATGCAGGATTCGTCCGGGACCTCTCGCATTTTAACACTACGCCCAAAGCGAGAATCATACCCCCAGACCAACGAGCCTCCCACTATAATACCGCTCCAAGAAATGTTTTCAAAGTATCCCAAAGTTAGGCAACTTTTTTGACAACTCATCAGAGATTTATTGAACAATGTTCCATTTCACTCCCTGTTTTGATGAAGTCATGATGTGGAGATGCCGGCGTTGAATTCGGGTAAACAAAGCAAGAAGTCTCACAACACCAGGTTATAGTCCAACCCGTTTATTTGATAGTAAACTCGCAAGCTTTCGGGGTTTGCCCTTTCGTCGGTGGTGTAGAGGCCTGGTAAGGAGGGCATTAGCTGTGAGGAGATGTTGGAGAAACTTGGTTTGTTCTCAGTGGAACGACGGAGGTTCAGGGGCGATTTGCTAAAACTCCACAAGATTACGAGAGGCATAGACAGAATGGAGAGTCAGAAGCTTTCTTTTTCCCCTGAGTGAATGAGTCAGTTTCTGGGAGGCAAAGGTTCAAGGTGCGAGGGATAAGGTTTAAAGGAGATGTATGACGCAGAGAGTGTTGGGTGCCTGGAACTCTTTGCCGGATATATAGCGGAAGTGGAAACGGTAGTGATTTCTTCGAGGCATCTTGACAAATTAATGAATAAGATGAAAATAGAGGGATCTGGCCTCCGAAAGGGGAGGGAGGATTATTTAAGTCGGGCAGCATGATCGATGCAGGTTTGGAGGGCCGAAGGGCCTGTTTCTGTGCTGTAATTTTCTTTTGTTCAACCAGAGAAAGTCCACGCAAACACGAGGAAACATGGAGACTCCACATAGACAGTGACCGAAGCCGGGAATCAAACCCGGGTCCCTGGTGCTGTGAGGCAGCAGCAGCTTCCTATCCACCCTGGCCATTTCTTTTACACCTCAATCAGGTCTCGTCTCAGCCTTCACTGCTCTAAACAAAATAATCTGATCCATTCCAGTGTCTCTTCATAGCTCAAATTCTCCATCCCACTCTCCGATCTGGTCCCTGGTAAATGGACACTGCGCCCTCTCCAATGCAATCAAATCCTTACTGTAGTGATTTGACCGGAACTGCACACTGTCCTCCAGCGGTGGCCTCACCAACATTTTGTCCAGCTCGATCTGAAACTTCCTGCTCTTACAATCATGCATTAATATTCCATTCCCCACGCTGCATGAATCTTCACAACTCACAGACTCAAAGGTATTTCCAATATTGAAAAATATTAGAGATTTCCTTTGTATTTTCAGGGAACTGGGGATCCGTGAATCATCCAAAAATAGAATTGATAAATATGAAATCACAACATTTATTGACATTGTGCTAATATCGTATTGACTACGTGGTATCGCCAATCAAAGGTGAGCCAAAATGCTGATGAATTGAACGAACGTTGATCTCAGGTCACGAAAACTGCCCGTGCAAATGCAAAGATTTGCATTTTTGAGAGCTTCATTTCTTGACAATCTTTTATTTTTGCTGTTTTCAAAGTTAGAGAACAACACAAGCACAATTTGACGTAATAAAATTGCACTTACCTCCCCGTCGGGGAATTGAACCCCGGTCTCCCGCGTGACAGGCGGGGATACTAACCACTATACTAACGAGGAACTGATATGCAAAATGACCAGACGCATTGTACACTTGTCCCTCACACTTCCGGAGCCACAACTCAGTTCTGACGAGATCAGTTATTTTCCTCAATACAATTTAGCATTTAATGCAGCAAACAGCAGCTTTAACTAAGTAATTAAGACTTTTGGGTTAGCAGGAAAGAGAATGAGATGGATGCATGAAAGAAACACAAATCCAGTGGAGACAGAAAGATGTGTTTGCCGTTCATAACAAACCGCATGTCCTTTTTAGTTTTGGAGGAAATGGGTGTCTTGAAGTCTGAACATGCTGGACAATCTCAGCTGGTCTCTCTCTCCACAGATAATGTCAATCCTGCTGAGATTTTTCAGCATTTTCATTCGTTGTTTCAGATTCCAGTATCGGCAATATTTTGCTTTTATCTTGAGAAGAAATACGTTTTTTTTTATTTTTTCTCTCCAAACCGCTGGAAGTTCCAAAGTGCTTTCGAGCGGAGATGCGTTTCTTTAATTATTTTGTCTTTTTATTGCCCGATGTACAGGTGCAGATTGAGCAAAAACATAAAATATCATTCGCAATCTCACGTAATCATGGAAAAAATCACTGATTATTTCCATCTCGCCGGTTGTTTGATATTGCTGTATTTGATGAAAGCTGCCTCAGTTAAAATCTTATTGCGCAAAACTCTGTGAGCCACTGGAAAATGTATCAAGTTCCCAAACCGTTTCTGAACTCATGAAGTAGAAGATTAATTATTCTGTGTCTCCGATGATCATTTTAAGAAGCTCAATGAAAGCTTTACTCTCCATGGTTCGGCCGCGGATTCAAAAACCAAATCGATTTCCAACCAGTGTCTGCAACATGGAACCATGTATCCCTGCAGCACAAAAACTCGCCAGAGTCTGATGTGATCTGATCAGTTGTTTGATTTGATTTGATTTGATTTATTAGCATACAGTGAAAATTCTCGTTTCTTGCGCGCTCCAGAGATAAAATTGATCATTGATAGAGAAAGAAACCAGAGAGGGCAGAATATAGTGTTACAGTCATAGATAGGGTGGAGAAAAAGATCAACTTAATGCAAGGAAAGTCCAATCAAATGTCTGACTGTAGTGGGGGATAAACTATTGTTGATTCGGTTGGTACGTGACCTCTGGCTTTAGTATCTTTTCCCCCACGGAAGAAACAGGAAGATGTTATCTCCAGGCTATGAGGGTTCCTTAATTGTATTGGCTATTTGCGGAGATAACGGGAAGTGTAGACAGAATCAATTGATTGGAGGCTGGACTGCGTGATGGATTACATTCTCAATGTTTTGTAGTTCCTCACGGTACTGAGCAGAGCAAGATCCATACCAAGCCTTGATAGAACCAAGGAGTATGCTTCTATGATGCATCAGTAAACGTTGGTGAGAATTACAGCTGGCATGCCAAATTTTCTTTGGGAACGAAAGGGGAGAATTCACACTTCTTTAACCTGTGATTATCCCTCTCTCTACCCTTGCTGTTAACGACTTGATTACCTAAAAAGTATCACATTCTAACCATTGTTCTTACTCCAATCTGTAATGATTTACTATTGTGTTTGTGTCTATCGATGCCGTGTTTCTTTTCAAAATCCTCGGCTCATCTGATGAAGGAGCAGCGCTCTGAAAGCTCGTGATTCCAATGTTAACCTGTGTTGTGAGACTTCTTATTTGCCCACCTCAGTCCAACGCCGGCACCTCCATATCAACATGAGTGCGAGTAGATCATCCATTGAGCAAATAGGAAAATTGATCAGAATTGTTGGTGTAATGTGCTGCAGTATCGGTCCTCACTGTTCAGAGTCCTAACCACACATTCCAGCTTTCAGATAATACATCACTTGAAAAGGATTTGGCCAACTGAGGCACAAAGTCCGATAGCCTTCATTGCAGTTCAATGGAATGTCAGAAATAAGTTTCAGATGTGGTAGTATCTGTGAAAATAGAGATAGCTCACATTACAAATCCTGACCTTTCACTAGACCGACCTGTTTTTCTCTCTCCACAGATGTAACGGCTTGGGCATAAAATCATAAGTCAAAAAATGCAGAGCCCCTCCAGTGGCCAATTGCACTGATTTCACTGTAAACCTTTCAAATCTGCCTTTCCTCGACATTGTATATCAGAGGGAATCACACACATCACTCAGCAAAACTCTTTGGCTGAACATTAAATGATTTACCATGGTTGGTTCCACTTACTGTATTCAGACACATATCTGGTCTAAAAGTAGGTGTGTTCAGGATGTGATTCACAGAGTTTTTCGCTCTGAAGTCAGATGAGCCCCTCCTATGACGTGAGTCGATTTCTTTAGATATTCCTTTGTATGGGATCTGTGTGTCGTTGGCCCCGGAAAGCATGTGTTGTCCAAAATTAATTATCTTCAATAATTTGACAGTGAATCTATTCTTGAGCCACTGCAGTCCACAGTGGTGTCTGTACTGATACATTGCTTTTCAGGAAGGAGTTCCAGGATTGGCAGCCAGCCACAGAAACGGCGATATATTTGAGAGGCAGGATGGTACGTGTCTCGGAATGGAGCTTGCCATTGTTGTTCCTGTGCCGCTGCAACCATTGTAATTCCGAGGGAGATATTTCAAGGGTGTGGATGGTGTCTGGAGCAGGGAAAAAGGAACCAATATCAGGAGTGGGATTTAAACCCACGCCTCCAGGGGAAACTGCGACTGAAACGCAGCACCTTAGACCGCTCGGCCATCCTAACAGCTTGAGCAACTGCCTAAATTTTCACAAGTCATTTGAATTCCATTTTCGTTGTCATTGGAATAAAAACTTTTGTTTTCCCATTTTGAACCCCAACTAGAGTGCTGTATCTGAGTCCCATCCTTCCCCACGCTGCCGGGAAGTGAAGTGCTTGGCAGCACGGTAGCACAATGGTTAGCACTGCTGCTTCACAGCTCCAAGGTCCTGGGTTCGATTCCCGGCTCAGTTCACTGTCTGTGTGGAGTTTGCACGTTCTCACCGTGCCTTCCTCGAGATGTCCTGGTTTCCTTCTACAGTCCAAAGACGTCTGGGTTAGGTTGATTGGCCTTGCTAAGAAATTGTCCCTTAGTATCTAGGGATGCGTAGGTTAGAGGGATTGGTGGGTGTAATATGTCGGGATATGAGGGTAGAGCTTGGGTGGGATTGTGTTCGGTGCAGACTCGATGGGCTGAAGGGCCTCTTTCTGCACTGTAAGGGTTCTATGCTATTTGTTACATTGCTCTGTTCGCTCAAATCAACAAAGACCCAATTCCTGCTGTACTGTTCCTTTGACGTAGGTGTTGAGAGTGTCAGATCTGAGCAACATGAAGTATCCAATTGGAGAGTTACATCCTGGCGACAGGAATAATCTCTTCGGAGCTGCTGTTTAGCTCCAGCATTTCCTCTTTCTGATTTTTTACCTTCGTTACAGAAGTTCATTTACTGACAACCCAAAACTTGTCTCCAGTGCGCAGCTCCAGATGTAGCTTTTCTTCTGATCTTCTCAAGTTCACTCTTCAGTTTCCTAAACGCGTGCTTTAAAATCGACTGTTTCATACTCAGCATCCTGAGGCATTGGCTTCAAACATCACCCATCCACTACTGGCCCATCCCCGCACCCCCAGGATAACTGGGTTACAAGTTTTTTTCAATTAGAGTTCACAGATGCAAGGGGATCATAGATTTTGTGAGGGAATATGAGGGATTAATCCACAATTCCAAGGAGACAGAAAATGACTTAATCTTTCTCTCACACACACGCACTCACACATCCACCGCCACGGCAGACGCTGGAATTCGGAATCAATAAAAATGCCTGGAATTAATGATCTTGAATCGATTGTCGTAAAGAAAAAAAAAAGCAGCTGATATACTGATTTTTTTTTGTGGACGGAATTCTTACCCGGTCTGGCCTATGTGTTATTCACGATCAACAGCAATGTGGTTGACTCTAAGCTGCCTTTAAAGCACGGGTCTCGGGGCACCCGTTCTCGAATCCCAACACGGCAGCTGGTGGAATTTGAATTCAATACAAAATATCTGGAATTAAGAACCTGTTTATGCTTTCGTTCATTGCCAATTACCGGCATAACCATCTGGTTCACCAAAACCCTTTGTGGAATGACATTTGGTGTCCTTTCCGGTTTGGCCTACGTGTGACGACAGAGCAATAGCAGAAATTGGGCAATTAAATGCTGGCCAGTCAGTGACGCCCATGAATGAATGTAAAAAATCTATAATTGCGTATTAACCTGCATATGTTCTTTCTGGAATAATAATCGAATTCAAGTGGACCTGCCGTGACCCCTCTCTTAGAAGCTGCTGTTGCTTCTTTTGACAGTTACCTCCAATATTTGCCCTCTGCTTCTCGATCTTGCCAACAATAAGAATGAATTTCTATCAGTCATTTGACCAGAACATGAGGATTTGCATATTTTTTCCCCAAATCTCATCAGAACCTTCTCATCTCCAAGTAGATCAGTCGCAGTGTGTCAAACCATTCTCAATAAATAAAATTCTTCATCAATTGAAATAATCTGGTGAAATATTTCCACCACCTTCTGAAATCTTTTATAATATTCATATAATTTGCTCTGCAGAAAATGGAAACAATATCCATTTGAAACTGAACCCAATTGAAATGCAGGTTTAACATCGCTTCTGTTCTTTTATACACAGGACCCCATTGATAAAGAAAAAGCAGGGCACCGTCTGATTTATTATGATCACTCTCCTCACCATCCTGTGTACAGTTCTGGTCACCCTATTAGAGAAAGGATATTATTAAACTAGAAATATCTAGTTTATTTTCTAGAAATATTGCAGAATAGATTTACAAGAATGCTACTTGATGGTTTGACTTACAAAAAGAGTCTGGATAGGCAAGGACTTTTTTTTTTCTCTGGAGTTAGGGGTGATCTTCTTGATGTCTACAAAATAGTAAGGGTCATTGATCAGCGAGATCGTCCATATCTTTTCGAAATTGTAGGGGAGTCTAAAACTGGAGGGCATATTTTTAAACTGAGAGGGGAGAGATACAAAAGGGTGCAGAGGGGCATTTTTTTATTTTTTACGGACGGTGATTGTCTGGAACAAGGTGCAAGAGGTAGCCCTATAAGTGAGCTTTATTTTTTAAAAGCGTTTGGACAGTTCAATGAGTACGATGACGATCGAGGGATTTGGGCCAAACGCGGGCAACTTGGACTGGCTTCGCCGTTAAAAAAGTACAAGTTCGGCTGAAAGGCCTCTTTCCATGCTGTAAACCTCTGTGATCATCCCTGTCAACTTGGAAGATGTATGTACATAATTGCCTCTTTAGAATTGTACCACGTAATTTATGTTTTGAATCTGGGTTCTTCCTTCAAAACGAATCAATTCACATTTTAATGCATTTACTTTAATCTGCCTTATTAAACATTTACGTGTTTTTGGATGTTTATGTAAACAGCATGAACAGTATTACCCTCATCAACACTCTCGGTTACCACTTCAAAATAGTCAAAACAGTTAGTTCAAAAAACATTGCCACCTTCATAGTCAGAAATTGGCAAGATATTTCCAGTCTCTTCGCAATTACACTTCAGGATCGTAAGATACATATCACCCGGCCCTAGTGTCTAATCAAATATGGACAGCCTCTCCAAACCGCCACTTCGTTGAAGTAATTACCTCTGGAGTGGAATGCCGAACAGCTTCACAAAGATTCACTTCTTGCTCAGTGAAACGCCTGGGACATAGTTAAAATATAATCACTTCAAAACCAAACTGTGCCCACCTCCCACCCCAGCATTGTATGTTGCAATTTCCTTCCGACCAAAATACGATGGACCGCACGATGCAAGAATCCCTGACGCGACAAGCAATGGACAGCCCTGATTGATTGATTGGGATCAGTTTCCGTGGGTGAACAATCTTGAAAACTTTTCATTTGCAGCATTGAGAAAATTATCGCGATGTGTTGCAGGATTTCAAACCTGATCTCGAGGTATGAAAATCTCGCCATCTAAAATGCAACATTTTTCCCAAATAAATAATCAAATTTTGGGACCAAAACTGGCAACAAGTGAGGGCTCGTCCGGGATTTGAACCCGGGACCTCTCGCATCATCATGCAACGAAATGCCCGAAGCGAGAATCATACCACTAGACCAACGAGCCGCTGGTTGGCTAATTGTTCAGCCAATAAACTTCTGCTCACGAGCTGTGCTTTCAGAATGTCATTAGAATGGAAAATTGAAGAAAAACACCGCAGAGTCAAGGGAAATATGATCCTATTTGAGATAAACCCTGAATATTCAACAAAATGTTCAATGTTGGGATTGTAGCTTCTCTCAGCGAAAGAAATTCTCATCACATCAGTTCAAAGATTGTTGTGAAGAACCGATTGAGCAAAGCGGAGAGGACCACAGCTGCGTGTGTTCAAATACGGAGAAGCAATGCATTAAACTTCCGTAGATAAATGTTGAGAGTGAGTTAGAAACTCACCTGGGCAGACCATCGTTAAAGCCGCTCGCCTGTCTCCTCAGTCACCCAGGAGCTTGTAAAATGCCTCTTTCTGTTTGATTTTCTCATCATTTTTTGGGGAAGAAGTCCACCCTCACCATCGCTCCTGGATGTCCAGCCAGATGGAATATTTTGAAATATTTGTAAAACAGAGGACATTTTCACCCTAACAGGTCACCTTCTATGACTCATTCCCTTATTCTGCAGTTCTATGAGTTGCTTTGCCTTTTAGCTCTGATAAAGGGTCATTTGGACTTGAAACGTCAATTTTTTTCTTTCCGTACAAATGCTACAGGACCTCTGAGGTTTTCCAGCGTTTTCTCTCGTGTTTATTAACATTTCTCGTTTTACAATTGCATGGGGGAAAGATGGTTGATAAGCTTTGGGAGAAACTGAAAAGATATTTTCACTGGATACGGGTGTGTTCTGTAAACCTTTCAAATCCTCCTTTCCCCAAAATTCAACAAGCACATCAGAGGGAATCACGCACATCGCTCAGTGAAACTCTTCCGCTAAACATTGAGCAGTTTATCGTGAGCTGGTTCCATTTACACACATCTGCAATGAAAGTAGCCGTGTTCAGGATGTGATTCACATACACTGTTTTCGGCTCTGAAGTTGATTGTTTTTAATAGCAGCAGGACATAGATAGTGGAAGGGTACTTCTCTAGCTGGAGGTCGGTCACTAGTGGTGTGCCACAGGGCTCGGTACTGGGACCTCTTCTATGTGTAATATATATAAATGACTTGGAAGATGGAGTAAGTGGAGTGATCAGCAAGTTTGCCGATGATACAAAGATGGCTGGACTTGCGGATAGTGAGGAGCATTGTCAGGCGATGCAGCAGGACATAGATAGGCTGTAGCTTGGGCAGACAGATGGCAGATGAAATTCAATCCTGATAAATGTGAGGTGATGCATTTCGGGAGAAAGATAGTAGGGGGGAGGTATATGAAAAAGGGTAGACCTATTAAGAGTATAGAAACGCAGAGCGAGCTGGAGGTGCAGGTGTACAAGTCTCGGAAGGTGACAGAGCAGGTGCGAAAGGTTGTGAAGAAAGCATGTAGTATGCTAGCCTTTATATAAAGTGGTATAGAGTACAAGAGCTGGCGTTTAATGTTGCAGTTGTATAAAACGTAAGTTAACCTCATTTGGAATACTGCGTCCACTTTTGGTAGCCTTACAACTGGAAGGACGTGGACACTCAGGAGAGAGTGCAGAGGAGGTTTACCAGGATGCTACCTGGTATGGAAGGTCTGAGGTACGAGGAGAGGTTAGGAAAATTGGGACTGTTTTCCTTAGAAAGACATAGACTTAGTGGAGATCTAATAGAGGTGTACAAGATTATGAGGGGTATAGATGGAGGAAACAGGGTTAAGACTTTTCCTAGGATGGACTCAAATAGCACGAGGGGTCACGGGCTTAGGGTGTTGGGGGGTAATGTATAATTTGGATGCTTGAGAGAGTTTTTTCACACAGAGGCTGGTGGGAGTATGGAACGCGCTGCCAAGTTAAGTGGTGGAGCAGGCATTCTGGAGTTATTTAAGAGATACCTAGATGGGCACATGAACAGAATGGGAGTGGAGGGATATAGAAAACTGATTTAAAATAGGGATCATGAGTCTTGGGAGTCCCTGGAAAGTGTGTAAATAGTCGATGAGATTGATGTATTTGTTTTTACCCCACAGGTGTTTTGGTCCACCTTGTTGTCTAACCTTGGGTCGTGGGATGGCTGCTCTTGGATTTTGAGAGTATCCTAGTGCTTCATGTCGTTAGCGTACGCTTGACCTGAACCATTGGATGGGCAACACGACAGCTCAATGACTCTCGCTATGCTGTGCAGATACATGGATTTGGGCCTGTGTCTGTGGGAGTTTGCACATTCTCCCCGTGCTTGCATGGGTTTTCATGACTCCCAAGATTCATGATCCCTATTTTAAATCAGTTTTCTATATTCCTCCACTCCCATTCTGTTCATGTGCCCATCTAAGTATCTCTTAAATAACTCCAGAGGGCCTGCTCCACCACTTTACTTGGCAGCGCATTGCATAGTATCCAGTTTACTCAAAGTTGGTGCTACAGTGGATGGTGGGGAAAGGTATCTCGGGTAACAACGGCTTCTTGATCAATCGGCCAGTGGGCTGACGAATGGCAGATGGAGTTTAATTTACAGAAATGCGAGGTGATGCATTTTGGTAGATTCAACCAGGGAGGACTTATTATAGGATAGTTATAAGGGGGTGTCACAGGTAGACAGAGTAGTGGAAAAGACATTCAGCCTGCTCGGATTCATTGGTCAGATCATTGAATACTGATGTCGGGACGTCGCATTGAAGTTGTATAAAACATTGGTAAGGCTACATTTAGAACACGGTAGTTCTAGTCATCCTATTATATAAAGGAAATTATTAAACTATAGATCTTGTTTAGATCTTGTTTTGTTCTTATGCTGCCTATTTCTTCCCTTTCACGTCATGATTTCTCTCATGGAAGTTACAGCGCAGAAGCCATTCGGCATAATTTGCAGATGCCAACTGAGAACCCTGGTGCCCATTAAAATACCAAATTCCTGCACCCAGCACTTAGCACAGATCCAGGTCTTCATAGAATAAAAAATGAGAATTACGATTTACCTTCCTGGGCTGCCCTGGAGAATCCAATTAAATATTTCAAATGAGGAATGCAGCAGGTTTCCAGTCTCCGCATGGAATCCGCCTTGTGTTTCGAGTCTAACACCTTAACTTCTCGGCCACCGCAGCGGTTATCTGAACAAATGATGTCACCCCCTCAGGAATGTTCATAGCAACTTCATCAGGCACCGAGATTATAGCACAATATGTGAACTGTAATCTCCCTCTTTTTGGTATCTTAATCTTTGATTGAGAATTCATTTATTAGTTCAGAGCATTTTCATCTATTTCATTGTTTTCAGTACAAAGAAATTGAAGCTGAATTTAACGTCCACAAAAAAAGAGTTAGACCCATTTTATTTCGTAACCTGCAAATATTGCGTTGGTTCCTCCGTGCTTTGAAACGCAAGAGGCTGAGAATAAGGTTTTAAATAAACAACAGATCTGATGGCCAGGAATCGACCCCGGGTCAACTGCTTGGAAGGCAGCTCTGCCCATCCCTAAACCACCATCGTAGGATCCGTTTAGGCTTCCTTTATTTTCATTCGATATAATGACGGAACAACCTTATTTGCTGATTTCATCAGACACCCGGTGTGTGCATGGCACAGTTGGGAAATTGAGTTTGTTTTTTCTCGTTATTCTGGACAGTTTAACTTTTCTGACCAAGAACTTATTGATCAGTGTCAAGCCTGTTCTTCCATTGAAGCAAAGTTTACGCTGAAAACAAAATGAAGATCTATTTTCCGTTCGTAACTCATTCATAATATGAATGTTCAGTGAGTTTCATTTTCGGAATGACTCCCTTTCTGTTTTGACCTGCGATAGCAAATTAAATAAGTCACCACGTGATGGTCAGGAACGGGTCCTTGTTCAGATGCTCGCACAGTCACCATTACACCGCCTACACTCACCAGACTCTGTCACTCCCTCTGTATTCACGGAACGAATACACAAGAAACGACACGGCATAGAGATCAGAGATTAGAAAATACTATAATTGACAAATAACAAATAACAAAACAGCACGGGAAACAGGCCCTTCGGTTCAACGAGCCCGCGCCACCAAATCGATGTTCCCAACTCTCCCGTGATCCCTGTCTATGTTTATAGATCTATGGATTAAAAACTAAATTTGAGACAATTTAGGGAGAATTTATTTTGCCAATTAGCCGAAGAGCACATCTTTGGGATGTGGAAGGAAACCGAAGCACCCGGAGAAAACCCACCAAAGCACGGGGAGAATGTGCAAACTCCCACAGACACAGGCACAAATCCATGTATCTGTACAGCACAGCAATAGTCACTGAGCTGTCGTGTTGCCCATCAAATGGTCCAGGTCAAGCATACACTAACGACGTGAAGCCCTAGGATACTCTCGAAAAAAAAATCGAAGAGCAGCCCTCCCACGACCCATCGCGTGTATGCTCCTTGTTAGACAACAAGGTGGATCAAAGCACCTGTAGGATAAAAACAATTGCATCAATATCATCATCTATTTACACACTTCCCAGGGGACTCCCAAGGCTCATGATGCCTATTTAAAATCAGTTTTCTACACCACTCCATTCCCGTTCTGTTCATGTTCCCGTCTAAGTATTTCTTAAATAACTCCAGAGTGCCTTCCTTCACTACTTTACTTGGCAGCGCATTCCATACCCCCACCACCCTCTGTGTGAAAAAACTCCCTCTAGGATCCAAATTATACATTACCCCCCTCACCCTAAGCCCGTGACCCCTCATGCTATTCGAGTCCATCCTAGGAAAAAGCTTAACCCTGTTTCCTCTATCTATAACCCTCATAATCTTGTACACTCTATTAGACCTCCTCTAAGTCTACGTCTTTCTCAGGAAAATTTGCCTAACCTCTCCTCGTACCTCAGACCTTCCATACCAGGCAGCATCCTGGTAAACCTCCTCTGCCCTGTCTCCAGTGTCTCCAAGTCCTTCCGGTAGTAAAGGGACCAGAACAGGACGCAGTATTCCAGATGAGGTCTAACCAAAGTTTTGTACAACTGCAACATTAAAGGCCACCTCTTGTACTCTATACTCCTTCCTATAAAGGCTAGCATACCATCTGCTTTCTTCACATAAATAGATAGGGTGGCCTCTCAGACTCTATTTCCCCGAGCTGAAATGGTCACTACGAGAGGACTCAGATTTAAAGGTGCAGGGAAGCAAATACAGAAGGAATGTTAGGGGTTCGTTTTTCACTCAGAGGGTGGTGAGTGTATGGAATCGGCTTCCGTCGGAGGTTGTTGAGGCAAACTCTCTTGGGTTTTTTAAAAGACTTCTGATGAGCATATGGAAACGAATGGGATAGGGGGTTATAGATAGGTCTGTGGATTGGTAGATGTTTCGGCGCAACTCGTGGGCCGAAGGGCCTGTTTGTGCTGTATTGTTCTATGTTCTATGTTCACAACCTTCTCCACTTGCTCTGCCATCTTCAGAGACTTGTTCTCCTGCACCCCCAGGTCCCTCTGCGTTTCTATACTCTTCATATATTATATACCTCCCCCCGACATTCTTTCTCCAGAAATGCTCACCTCGCATTTATCAGGATTGAATTCCATCTGCCATCTATCTGCCCAAGCTACCAGCTTATCTTTGCCCTGCTGCATCGCCTGACAATGCTCCTCACTATCCGCAAGTCCAGCCACCTTTGTATCGTCTGCAAACTTGCTGATCACTCCACTTACTCCCTCTTCCAAGTCATTCCCAGTACCAAGCCCTGTGGCACACCACTAGCGACCGACCTCCAGCTAGAAAACACCCTTCCCCTACTACTCGCTGTCTCCTATTACTAAGCCAGTTACTTATCCATCTAGCTACCTGTCCTTGCATCCCATGAGCCGTGACCTTCTCAACCAACCTCCCACGAGGGACTTTGTCAAACGCCTTACTGAAATCCTTATAGACGACATCAACGGCTCGCCCTTCGTCCACCGTTTTCGTCACCTCCTCAAAAAAATCTATCACATTCGTCAGGCACGATCTCCCCTCAACAAATCCATGCTGCTTATCGCGAATCAGATCCCAACGCTTTAAGTGCCTGTACATCCTATCTCTAAGGATCCCCTCCAACAGTTTCCTTACCACTGACGTCAAACTCACCGGCCTATAATTTCCAGGGTTATCCCTACTACCCTTTTTAAACAACGGTACAACATTAGATATTCTCCAGTCCTCTGGGACCTCACCTATGTCCAAAGAGGAGACAAAGATTTGCGTCAGAGACATTCTATTTTTACATTTTCCTATAGATCGGGGTGAGCAGAATCGTCCGTTCAGAAAACGAAAATGTTTAGAGTTTGAAATTTGATTAATATCATGTTTTGGTATCAATTTACTCAGTGAGAACCATGTTGATGTTATTTCGTTCCAATCCACAAAAGTTCTGAATGAATGGTTGCCTTGTTGTACAACTCACGCTCAACCAGGAGATGGCAGCAGTGAACAATGATTTGGATTTGCTGTGTGTGTCCACACATCCGGACAGGACTGGAGCTGCTGCTGCCCGCGGAGCTGGCCAAGCAAGAGGCACAGATACTGACCAACTACACCCGCTCCAAATAGGTTCACAAAATTACTGAACAAACAAAAAAAACAAGCGCAACTGATCTTCTAAAAAACAGTCTCACTGAAAGCATTATACGAATACCGCTTAAATAACCAATTTGCTGTAATGAATTCAAAACGCAGAAATAAAAACGCTGGGACATCTCAGCAGGTCTGACAGCATCTATGGAGAGAGAGTAGAACCACCGGTTCCACTCTAGATGGCCCTTCATCAGAGCTGACAAGGTGTGAGTCAGCAGAAATTTATACTCTGAGGTTAGGGAGGAGTGGTGGAATTGGTAAATGAGGTTAGGGAGGAGTGGTGGAATTGGTCAAAGGGGTAAATGAGCACGCGAAAAGCTGAGAAGGTGTTGATCATCAGTTCGCGGTCAATGAGTGGTCAGTACGGAGACAGAATAAATTTATTCCCGACAAAAGGGGGGATTGAAATCCACGCGTACATCGCATAATGTGTTAGTGGCCTAAATCACTCGGCCACCGAGTCTCCAAACTATCTCTTGTGTTTTAACACCTAAAGTAAACATACATTTCTCCCACAGGATAATGTCTTTCTGCTTTCACCTTAATCTCGCTGAGCTATTACTTTCCATTCGATGTAAATCCGCACAAAATACAGGGGAAGACAGTTCCCCTCTGTGGTCCCTGTTTGCTTTTCAATTCACAGAAAATAGCACAGACGTAAAACCAATATTCAACCTTGTGAGCCTGTGGCGCAAAGGTAGCGCGTCTGACTCCAGATCAGAAGGGTGCGTGTTCAAATCACGTCAGGCTCACAGCACTTTCCTGCAAATGATTTTTAGAGTTTGTACCTGGATAAGGTCATTGCTTGCAAATGTTTGTTAAATGATACATTTCAGATCGGGATTGTAGTGTAATTGTGGGATGCTTCCGGTTAACATCCGCAAAACTTTTTTTTGTAGTTTGTAAATTTAAAACAAGATCCGAGATGTCTCCAGCTGATTTAACAGGAGGATTCATATTTCTAGGGGGAACAAATCTGAAAATGCGTGGCCTTTATTAATAATCTCAAACGATACAGGAATTGTGATGGGGAGTTATCGGAGTTGGACTGGGGTGGGTGTAGTAACAAGGTTCACAACACCGAAACGGGAGTTCATCGCACGAACCTTTGGCTGAATCTGCTGCCCAGCCACCTGAGCTAAACCAGGGACAAGCGGGTTGTGTTCTCCACTGTAATACAAATCCAGAATTAACTGCCGGAAAAAAAAAAACGAAATATGCAATTGTACAGCAGTCCGATATGTGTTTTTGATACGAGTGAGAATATAAACAGGAAAGGATAGTTTCGATCCATGGAGCTGAAGCCGATGAACTCAGCTCGCTTCTGCTGCGCTGCTCTGCTGCCTGCCGGTTACTGCTGCGCTGCAACCAGACAACTATTGATGACAAGCAAGAGCCACGTGATGTGAAGCTCATCTTGGCTGGAGAATAACAAATAACATCACCTCCAATACAAAATACAGAGAAATACACACAGAAAAGCAATAAGTGATATTCAGGACAAACACACAATAACAGACAGAAAAGGTGCCGAGAAAAGCAGCAAGAAACTGAGATGAAATAACTGCTTATTTTTGAAAAGGTGTTTTCTGTTATACAAAGATAGGCCCTGTTTTGAAATGTATTTCCTGTTGTGTAACTGTGTTCTCTGCTGTGTAACTTTTCTCTGTTCTGGGACTGTGACTCTGGCGTTGACACATTTTCACTGTGGTTCTGTCGAATTCTTCCTGTTGTGTAAATGTAATCCCGGTTGTGTAAATATGATCTGTCTTTAGTCGGAGAATTTGTTTTCTGTTCTGTAAAGTTGTTTCCTGTTGTGTGAAATTTCCCCCCTTGTTCTGTGAAGATGTTTTCTTTGAGAAACCAGAACTTTAACGCAGCCGTTTTTGAGGCTTGTTTCAATTCCTGCTTTTCAATTCCTGTTCTACCCGGTTTCTGATTTTTATCCATGTTTCTATGTATTAAATCAGTGATGTTGAATTTCAACAGCTACCGTGGTTGGAATTACTCCGTGTCCCTAAGGAATAGTGAGGGCCTCTGGGCTTCCAACCCAGTGACATTACCTTTCATCCCTGTAATCAAAGTTACTTCATTCAACTCACTATTAAACCTCTTCCTGAGGAGATTAGAATTCCCCTCACACAATTTCAAATACCCAATTGATACAAAGCATTTTGTTCTCGTTCATAGAAACCCTACAGTACAGAAAGCGGCCATTCGGCCCATCGAGTTGCACCAACCACAATCCATCGGAGGCCCTACCCCAATATTCCTACATATTTACTCACTAATCCCTCTAACCTACGCATCTCAGGGCACTAAGTGCAATTTTTAGCATGGCCAATCAACCTAACCCTCACATCTTTGGACTGTGGGAGAAACCGGAGCACCCGGAGGAAACCCCCGGTTTGGGTACCGGGACAAACAGCCGATTTTAAAGCAGGAAAGTGAAGAGTGAACTTAGAACATAGAACATAGAACAATACAGCACAGAACAGGCCCTTCGGCCTTCGATGTTGTGCCGACCAAAATAAAAAGCAATGCACCTCCAAACTAAACCATTCCCTTCTCTTCCATATACTTATCAATTAACCTCTTAAACGCCACCAAACTTGGCTCATCTACAACAGCTGCAGGCAGGGCATTCCCCTCCCTAATCACTCTTTGAGTAAAGAACCTACCTCTGATATCCGTCCTATAACTCATACCCCTTAATGTAAAGTTGTGTCCCCTCGTGCTAGCTTTTTCCATCCTAGGAAAAAGGCTATCACTGTCCACCCTATCCAAACCTCTAATTATCTTATATGTTTCAATAAGATCCCCCTTAGCCGCCTCCTTTCTAACGAAAACAACCTCAAATCCTTCAACCTCTCTTCATAGAACCTGCCCTCCATACCAGGCAACATCCTGGTAAACCTCCTCTGTACCCTCTCCAATGCCTCCACATCTTTCTTATAATGTGGCGACCAGAACTGCACACCATACTCCAAGTGCGGCCGCCCTAGAGTTTTGTACAGCTGCAACATGATGCTGCGGCTCCTAAATTCAATCCCCCTACCAATAAAAGCTAGGACTCCATAAGCCTTCTTAACAATTTTATCCACTTGACTGCCTACTTTCAGGGATCTATTGACACATACACCAAGATCCTTCTGTTCCCCAACACTATTAAGAGCCCTACCATTAGCCCTATACTCTACACATTTATTGTTCCTGCCAAAGTGCATTACCTCACACTTTTCCACATTAACTCCATTTGCCACCTCTCGGCCCAGCTCTGCAACTTGTCCAAGTCTCTCTGCAAACTATAACAACCCTCTTCACTATCTACCACTCCACCGACTTTAGTGTCATCTGCAAATTTACTAATCCATCCTGCAATACCCTCATCCAGATCATTTATAAAAATTACAAACAGCAGGGGCCCCAAAACAGACCCCTGAGGCACACAACTCGTCACCGAACTCCACGATGAATATCTCCCATCAACCACCACCCTCTGTCTTCTATCTGCCAGCCAATTCCTAATCCAATTAGCTAACTCACCCTCCATTCCACACATCTGCATTTTCTGTAGAAGTCTTCCATGGGCCACCTTATCAAACGCCTTACTAAAGTCCATATATACTACATCAACCGCCTTACCCCCATCCACCTCTCTGGTCACTTTCTCAAAAACTCAATGAGGTTAGTAAGGCATGACCTACCCTTCACGAAACCATGCTGACTACCCCCAATCAATTCATTTCTCTCTAAATAACTATAAATCCTATCCCTAATAATTCTCTCCAATACCTTGCCCACAACAGAAGTAAGACTCACTGCCCTATAATTCCCTGGAAGGTCTCTCTTCCCCTTCTTAAACAATGGGACCACATTCGCTATCCTCCAGTCCTCCGGAACCACACCCTTAACCAACGAGGACCTGAAGATCAGAGCCAGAGGCTCTGCAATCTCCTCTCTTGCCTCCCAGAGAATCCTAGGGTCAATCCCGTCCGGCCCAGGGGACTTATCCAACTTCAAACCCTCGAGAATTTCTAACACATCCTCCCTATCTACTACAATACTTCCCAATTTGCAACCCTGTACCTCAGTGTTCTCCATAGCTACATTTCCAGCACTCTGCGTGAATACCGAAGAGAAATATTTATTCAGTGCCTCCCCAATCTCTTCAGGCTCCACGCACAACTTCCCACTGCTGTCTATGACTGGCCCTAATCTGGCCCTAACCAATCTTCTATTCTTAACATATCGAAAGAAAGCTTTAGGATTCTCCTTAATCCTATCAGCCAACATCTTCTCGTGTCCCCTCTTAGCTCTCCTCAATTCCCTTTTTACCTCCTTCCTAGCTAATCTATAGCTATCCATTGCACTACCTGAGCCTTCAAGCCTCATCCTGACATAAGCCTCCTTTTTCTTCTTAACCAGCAAATCAACTCTATCCGTACACCTTTCGTACACTTCTCTGTGTGAAGATCAGAGAAAGGCTACGTCTGGAGTTGCGTCCAAGAGACAAGTTTTGGGTTGTCAATAAATGAATTCCTGTAATGAAGGCACAATATCAGAAAGAGGAAATATTCAGCAGCTCCGAAAGCAGCTGTGGGGAGATATTCCTGTCGCCAGGATGTAACTCTCCAATTGGATACTTCACATTGCTCAGATGTGACACTCTCAACACCTTCGTGTAAGGAACAGGTCGGGCGGGAATTAGGTCTTTGTTGACTTGAGCAAACAGAGCAATGCAGCAATGAGAAGCTCCTCACCCCCCGCTGGTTTGGGGAAGGATGGGACTCAGTACAGGCTTCTGGCTGAAGTTCAAAGATTGACAAACACATCGAATCTTGTATCTAAAACAACAAAGATGCAATTCCAATAGATTTGTTGCGGAGATATAATAACCTGCTAACGTAGTCAGGATGGCCGAGCGGTCTAAGGTGCTGCGTTTAGGTCGCAGTCTCCTTTGGAGCCGTGGGTTCGAATCCCACTCTTCACAGGGATTTTTTTTTTCTCTTGCGCGGCAGCATCAATCCCAAGAAATCTCTCACCGACCAACGGAGATGGGATTGACTCAGGCTGCCCTCTGTGACCTATCAAGCCGCTCAGTTCAAGATTAGATTAGATTAGAGCAACACAGCATGGGAAACAGGCCCTTCGGCCCAACGAGCCCGCACCGCCGTCATAAATATATAGTAACAATTCCATTATCCTATTCTAATTTTAGGTTATTCCTATTATGGAATAGTCTCAATGTAGGGACAATTTGTTTCCCAATCAGCCTAAGAGCGAATTTTTTGGGATGTGGGAGGAAACCGGAGCGCCCGGAGAAAACCCATGCAACCACGGGGAGAACGCGCAAACTCCCGCAGACACAGGCCCAATTCCAAGTGTCTGCACAGCTACAGCGATAGTCACTGAGCTGTCATGGTGCCCTTCAGATGGTCCAGATAAAGCACTCATTTACGACATGAAGCACCAGGCAACCCATGAATCAACATCCAAGAGCTGTCCTCGCACCACCTGCCGAATGCATGCTCCTTGTTGGTCAAGTATGGACCGAATTACCTGTTGGAAAAAAAGCCATAGTTTAACAGTCCTACTATATCCCTCTATCTGCATACCGCTCATGTGGCTGTCCAAGAGACCCTTAGACAGCCCTAGCGTGCCTGCTCCCAACACCTTACTCGGCAGTGTATTCCATACCCCCACTACCCTTTGTGTGATAAACTGCCCTCTAATATTCGTCTTACACATAGACCCCCTCATCCTAAGGCCATGACCCCTCTTCCTATCCATTTCTGAAGGTGGAAAAAGTTTACCACCATTTACTCTATCTATACCCCTTATAATCTTATATACCTCTATGAGATCCCCTCTAAGCCGACGTCTTTCAAGGGAAAACAACCCCAGTCTATCTAATCGTTCCTCATAAGACAGTCCTTCCATACCAGGCAGCATCCTGGTAAACCTCCTCTGCACTCTCTCCAAGGACTCCACATCCCTCCGATAGTACGGCGACCAGAACTGGACGCAGTATTCCAAGTGAGGCCTAACCAACGTTCTATACAACTGCAACATCAAACTCCTACTCTTGTATTCTATACCCTTTTCTATGAAAGCTAACATACTATACGCTTTCTTTATCACCTTCTCCACCTGTGAAGACACCTTCCGAGACTTGTGAACCTGCACCCCCAAGTCTCTCTGCGTCTCTATACTCCGAATAGTTTTACCTTTTATCCTATAATTCTCTTCTACATTTTTCCGGCCAAAATGCATCACCTCGCATTTATCCGGATTAAATTCCATTTGCCATCTATCTGCCCAGTCTACCCACCTATCTATGTCCTGTTGTATTGCCTGGCACTGCTCCTCTGTACCCGCCAATCCAAGCATCTTAGTGTCATCAGCAAATTTGCTGATCTCACCACCTACCCCTACTTCCAAGTCATTTATGTAGACCACAAATTCAAGGGTAATTTAGGATGGGTAATAATTGCGGCCCCAGCCAGCGACACCCACATCCCAGGAATAAGGGAAAAAAAGTGATTTAAAATCAGGGGATACAGAAAGTGTGTTGCAGTACCAAAGATTGACAGATACAGAAATCATGTATACATTATTTTACAGTTCCAGAACCTGACAGTCAGAACAAGTCACTTGTACAGGCACAGTTCAGCTTATAGAATGACAAAGATTCCAATCCTCATGGCGCCGCAGATAATGCAAAACACCAGATACACCAGAGAGAGAATTCCTTCTGGTTGCATCACCGCTTGGTATGACTCCCGTTCTGTCCCAGACGCCAAAAAAACTGCAAGGTATCGTGAAAGAAGCCAGTCCATCAAGCAAACCAGCCTCTCATCTACTGACACTTCCTGCTGCCTTGGAAAAGCAGCCAGTTCAATCAAGCAATGACATCCCTGGACACACTCTCTTCCACCGGCTTCCGTCGAGAAAAAGTTACAAAAGTGTGAGGCCAGGCACTACCCAACTAAAGAACAGCTTTTTCCCTGCTACCATCAGGATTTTGATTGGCATTAACTTGTATTTATGAATTAGGATTATTTTCACTGTAAAGACGGAGGCTGAGGGGTTACAGACCATCAAAACTGTGAGAGACATAGTCAAGGTGGATAGTCACAGGATTTCTCCCAGGGGTGGAAGGAAGACATGTTCAAGGTGAGAGGGGGAAAGTTTAAGAGAGATTTGCGGGGCAGATTTTTCACACAGCGGGTGGTGATGCCTGGAACAGGTTGTCACTGGAGGTGACCGAAGCAGGCACATTAGCAGGATGTAAGAGTGGGTACATTATTGCGGAGAGAATAGAGTAATACGGACTGAGTAAGGGCAGAGGTTTAGTTAGGGCATCATGTTCAGCACAGGCTTGGAGGGTCAAAGAGCCTATTATTTTGCTGCACTTTTCTTTGTTCTCTTTAAACAGCGAATTGAAACAAAAAAAACTTTCGGTCTATCGAGCCCGATCTACTGTGCATTATGATCCTGGCTGATCAAATTCTATTTCCTGATCCCACCTTCCACCCATTTCCCTTGGTCCCTTTCGTCCCAAGAGCGATATCTAATTCCTTCCTGACATCACACATTTTAGCCTCTACTACTTTCTGCATTCGTTACTTTCACAGATTCGCCACTTTCTGAGTGAAGAATTTTCTCCTCACTTCTCTGTGTTCTCTGGGATAGAGTGTTTGGAAGTGCTGGTGGCTGAGTGTGAATTTTTCAATTTGCTTTTTTTCTCTCTTTTTGAGTGCTTTTTGCTGCTGTAGTTAGGCCTGGGGCTAGCTGGGAAGAGAACCGGGGAGTATAAAAAGAAAGTGACAGTAGACAGCGGGGAGCGTTGGGAGCGGGCAGCGGGATGAATAGGGAAGCAGAGTGAGAGATACAAGAGATTGGGCTCGCAGGGCTTGGGCTAGAGCAGGCTTAGACAAAGTGTGCTACTGGTTTTCCATTGGAATTCACACCTCCAAAGGTGTCCATGACAATGGCAGGGATTAAGGGAAGACGCCTCATCTGTGTACGGTGTCACATGTGGGAGTTCCTGGAGGTGAGACCTCTCCAGAAAGTCCACGTATGCGCCAAGTGTTTGGAGCTGCAGCGTCTGAGGGCTCGTGTCAAGCAACTAGAGCGCCAGTTGGAAGATGCATTTTTAGTCAGGGAGAACGAGGCAATCATGGAAGGGAGGCAAAGTAAGGTGGCAGACCCGGAGCCTAAGCGGGGGAGACCTGACCCTTACAAGTGGATTACTGTCAGGAAAGGGAAAAAGGAGAGAGGAGACAGTCCAAAGACTTCCCCAGTGGCAGCCCCCCAAAATATCGAGGGCAGAGGGTTAAAAAAGGCAAGGCACAAGGATCAGAGTACCTCAAAGGGGAGGAAAGGGGCTAGAAGGGAGATAGTGGTGGGGGATGGGAGGGTTAAAGGAAAAGATAGACGCTTCTGTGGTCCAAGGCGGGACTCCAGGATGGTAGTTTCCCTCCCTGGAGCAGGGGTGCAAGATGTGTCAGACCGGGTAGGGGGCATTTTGAAGGGTGAGGGGGCCCAGGCGGATGTGATTATTCATATAGGAGAGAAGGATGTAGGAAGGAAGAGCAGGGAGGATATAAGAAGGCAGTTCAGAGAATTGGGGTAGGCTGAAGAGCAGGGGCTCGAGGGTGGCGATCTCAGGGCTGCTTCTAGGTGCGGGTAATAGCGGAGCCAGGAGAAATGAGATCCTACAGCTGAATGCGTGGCTGAAGTACTGGTGTAGGGCAGTGGGTTTCATATTTGTGGATAACTGGGAAGTCTTTGTGAAAGAAGGGCACCTGTATAGAAGGGATGGGGAACACTTAAATGGGAAGGGTGTGAATATCTTAGCTGGGAAGTTAGCTGGAGTGTTTCGGCAGGATTTAAACTTAAATGGAGGGGGGAGAGGGGCTGAGACCGATAGCTTGGTGGAGAGCGAGATGGGAGATAGAGTAAGCTTGGACGAGAAGAGATGCACCGGGAAGAAGGAGGTTCCGAGTGGTCTTGGAGGTCTGGAGTGTGTCTGTTTCAATGCGAGGAGCGTAACGGGAAAAACGGATGAACTTAGGGCCTTAATGTTTGCGAGGAACTTGGATGTGGTTGCAGTGACAGACATTGGTAAAAGGAAGGGGAGCAGTGGCAACTGAACATTCCTGGATATAAGTGTTTCAGGCATGACAGAGGAGGGTCCAGAAGAGGTGGAGGAGTGGCGTTGTTAGTTAAGGAGAGCATCACAGCGGTGCAGGGGGAGGACAGTACAGAGGAGTTAGGAGTGGAGTCACTGTGGGTGGAGTTGAGGAATAGAAAGGGAGCATTTACTATGCTAGGGGTGTATTATAGACCACCCAACAGCTCACGGGCAGTTGAAGAAGGCACATGTAAAGATATTTTGGATAGGTGCAGAAAGAACAGAGTCGTTATATTGGGAGATTTTAATCTCCCAAGGGAGGAGATTAAAGTACCTAGAGCTGAGGGTTTGGATGGGCAGGAATTTGTAAAATGTGTACTGGAAGGATCGTTGAAACAGTATGTGGCTAGCCCGACTAGACAAGAGGCTATATTGGATTTAGTTCTGAGTAATGAGCCAGGGCAGGTGGTTGATGTTGTAGTGGGGGAACATGTGTCTAACAGTGACCACAATTCTGTCTACTTTAGGATACAGATGGAAAAGGATGCTTGTTGCCCTAGGTGCAGGGTGTTGAATTGGGGGAAGGCTAACTACGATCGAATTAGGCAGGAACTTAGGGAAACTGATTGGGAATGGTTGTTTGAGCGTAAGTCCACACTAGACATGTGGGACTCTTTCAAGGGAATACTGAAAATGTTGCAAGATAAGTACGTGCCGGCCAGGAGGAAAGATAGGAAAGGTAGATTAGAGAGCCATGGATTCCTAGGGATATTGAGGACTTTGTTAGGAAGAAAAGAGAAGCGTATGATAGGTCAAAGCAACTGGGAACTGAGACAGCATTGAAGGAAAATAGAGAGAGTAGGAGGGAGCCCAAACAGGAAGTTAGAAGGGCAAAAAGGGGGCACGAAATGATTTTGGCAGATAGGATTAAGGAAAACCCACAGGCATTTTACTCCTGTGTTAGGAATAAAAGGGTGGTTAGAGGAAAAATCGGACCTCTTAGGCACAGAGGAGGGGAACTGTGTTTAGAGCCCGAGGGAATGGCGGAGATCCTGAACGAATACTTTGCGTCGGTATTCACGAAGGAGAGGGGCTTGTTGACAGCTCCTGTCTCTGAGGTAGCTGTGGACCAGTTGAGGGAAATATCCATACCGAGGCAGGAAGTGTTAGAACTTCTAGGTAGCATTAAAACTGATAAATCTCCAGGGCCTGATGGCATTTATCCCAGACTGCTTAGAGAGGTGCGAGGTAAAATTGCTGGGCCTCTGACGCAAATCTTTGTCTCTTCCTTGGACACAGGTGAGGTCCCAGAGGACTGGAGAATAGCTAATGTTGTAGCGTTGTTTAAAAAGGGTAGTAGGGATAACTCTGGAAATTATAGGCCGGTGAGTTTGACGTCAGTGGTAGGGAAGCTGTTGGAGGAGATGCTTAGAGATAGGATGTCTAGGCACTTAGAGCGTTGCAATCTGAATAGGGATACGCAGCATGGATTTGTTAAGGGGAGGTCATGCCTTACAAATCTGGTAGAATTTTTTGAGGAGGTGATGAAAACGGTGGACGAAGGGCGAGCCATTGATGTTGTCTATTTGGATTTTAGTAAGGCGTTTGACAAAGTCCCTCATGAGAGGTTAGTCGAGAAGGTCAAGGCAAATGAGATACAAGGACAGGTAGCTAGATGGATAAGCAAACGGCTTGGTAATAGGAGACAGAGAGTAATAGTGGAAGGGTGTTTCTCTAGCTGGAGGTCACTAGTGGTGTGCTGCAGGGCTCGGTACTGGGACGTCTTTTATATAATATATATAAATGACTTGGAAGAGGGAGTAAATGGAGTGATCAGCAAGTTTGCAGATGATACAAAGATGGCTGGACTTGCGGATAGTGAGGAACATTGTCAGCAAATCTCAGCTCAGTGGGAAAGCAGAAACACTGATATTACCAACCAACTGCTTCACACAGACTTCAAGGGACAGAGAATTCTGATCCTTTCCCCTGAAAGCGGCCGGGGATGTTACAATGGGAAGTGGGTAGAGAATCCCACGTGATATCCTGTCGGATGAACAGGCAGCTTTGTGTCCGGAGAATCAAGGCTGCGGGGGAAGGAGGAGGGAGAAGAAGAGGGAGAAGGGGGGAGAGTGGGGGTGGTGCGCTACTACGGGCTGAGGTTTCTGTGTGTGTACAAATCTTGCTGATTCTGTCCTCCTTTCTTCATTTCCGAGAAGGGCGCCCAGGTCATCCGAGCTAAATAAACATTATCGTATTATGAAGGTAATTCTGAATACAGTTATTATTAAATTTATATAATGTTTTCCTAATATTGTGTTTCTCTTCATTCCCCTGACAAGTCCCAGACTGGGGTTTATAATCCGCTCTCAGTTCAGTTTGATTGTCCCTTCAATGTGAAAGTATGTGTAAGGGGCGGGTATGAAGTCCCATTCCCCGCAATCTGTAACGGGACAAATCTTCATCCTCCAGAAAGAGATTTCTCATTCACTCAATAAGGGAAAAGATGGCGCAGCTTTTTCACAGAGATTGTGGGGGGCTTTTAAAAGAGCCGTTGTCTGTTTGGGGTGTTTTTTCACTCCATTGGGGAGTTTCACTTGGAGCTGGTGTACTTGGTCACCGCCTTTGTCCCTTCCGACACAGCGTGCTTGGCGAGTTCCCAGGGCAGCAGCAATCCTGGTGTCTGATGAAGTTAATATGAACATTGCTGAGGTATTTACATCACTTTGAGAGATAAGCAGAACGATGGCTGAGTGGTTACGGCGTTGGATTCGAAACCCTCGTTTCTCGGCGCTGGTTCAAGCCCTGTGCGCAGGGAATGAGCTTGGAAATGTTGAATTGGCTTCTCCAGGACAGCCCATGATGTTGAGTTGCAATTTACTGTGGTAATTTTCGACAAAGTTCGGGAACTATCCTGGCATCGATAAGATGGGCAGAATGGTTTCCATGCTGTAACTTTCATGAGGAAAAATCATGACGTCATAAGCAAGGGAAAGAGCATCAGGACACAAGGGCAAAACAAGGTTTCATTCCAGGGTAACATATGGAATGACACAGGACATAGGGAATACACATCATAATACATTGAATGAATGAGAAGTTCAAAATACTGCTTAGATGATAGAGCATCGACTTCATTCAAAAAGTGCTACAACTGTACCAGGATGGCCGAGTGGTTAAGGCGTTGGACTTAAGATCCAATGGACGTATGTCTGCGTGGGTTCGAGCCCCACTCCTGGTAAACAGACATTTTTTTAGAGGCGGCACAGCAGCACAGTGGTTAGCATTGCTGCTTCATAGCTCTAGGGGCTTGGGTTCGATTCCTAGCTCGGTCACTGTCTCTGTGGAGTTTGCACATTCTCTTTGCGTGGGTTTCCTCCGCCTAATCCGAATCCTCCCATCCGTCCAAAGCTGTGTGGGTTAGGTTGTTTGGCCATGCTAAAAAAAATATTTCTTAGTGTCCTAAGATGTGTAGGTTCGAGGATGCATGGGTAAAATATGTAGGGATATAGGGGTAGGGCCTGGGTGGGATTGTGGTCAGTGTAGACTCGATGGGCCAATGGGCCAAAGAACCTCGTTCTGCAATGTACTTTCTGCACTGTTTATTAGTGGGCGTTGGGTATTCCTGCTTAAAACAGTTCTGGAATGTAAGCTACATGGGGAGGGATAGTCATTTTGGAATATTAGTAAAAGAAGATTGCATGCCATCAGGAAGTTTCATGTTATAATTAATTTCAGAATGTCTCTGGATCATTTTGCCCGGACTCCAAACACATGCGATAAAGTGATGGAATATATTCAAAGAAAATAGAATTCTGTCAACAATCAATGTTGCTTTAAAGTTGTCCAATAATTTCGCAGATCGAAGTGAACTGGGCAGCTCACTTCGAAAGCCGTCGCTGCCTTGTTTGCGTATAAGATATATTTCTGTTACAATATATTCCAGGCGGCAAAATGATATCCAAAATGTGGGTGTGGAAAATGTGTGTGAGAGATGTATGTGGAACATGTGTGTGTGTCAGAACTGGCTCCGAAATGAAGCCAGCAGCGGCGGCACGGAGCAATGTAAAGGCAGAGAACGAAGAGATCAGAGAAAAGTTGTTGTCAGCTCCCGGCTCCTCCAGCCTCTCTGTGTTTCTCTATCCTCACAAACTCTCCCACTGCAATTAAAACAGGAACTCCAGATTTCCAGACTGAAAACATTTTTTCTGTTACTGGTAGCTGAGTACTTCCTGTTGAGAAAAATTCCATCTGAATTCAGGGCAGCAACTTCCATTTCAACCCGTCTGACTTAGAATTCGTTTGTCGACTGAACCCTCGAAATCAACCAAAATTTAACCCGACATTCGCTCCTCAGCTCTGAACAGGAGAGCAGCGCGATTCAATGATAGGAAAATCTTTTGATTTGACACAAGAAGGGCTGGAAAATCTCAAGCTGAGTGTGGACACACAAACACTAACATTAGTCTAACTCAGCCGCCCTTTCAACACCCTCTCATTGACACAATAAACACATCTGCACATTGACAGATCAAAGTGTGTCTGAGATTAACAGCTTTCAGGACAGACTTTCCTTCCTCGCTCTGTGCTGTGGATTCTCGGGGATTAGTTGGAGTTTCCCAGCTCAGTAACTGTGAAAGCCTCTGAGGCCGGCGATGCTCACAGTGTCTGTTCTCCAGATTCAGCGGGCTGCAGCCAATCAGAGCTGTGCCTGGGTTAATCCAGAGCTGGTTGAAATGATGATATTTTGTTTCAGATTCCAGCAACGGCAATATTTTGCATATATCTTGTCAAGAAATATGTTTTTTTTCTCTCCAAAATGCTGGAAGTTTCAAAGTGATTTGCAGGTGAGATGTAGTTCCTTAATTATAGTGTTTTTTTATTGCTCGAGATACAGTTGTGGATTGAGCAAACACATAAAGTATTTTAAAGTATTGTATCCATCATAATGTGAAGATTTGTTATTTCGGGAACAATCAACTTTATCCGGTTACAAAATCCAACGACTGATGAGAAAGAGTGCCTTAATCCTGAAGTGATTTGAAAATGCAACTTTCTGACCTGGAGCCAGACGCGCTACCGTTGCGCTATAAGCTCACCGCATTTTATGCCTTTTTGTATCTGTGTTATGTACGGTGAATTCAAAACTCAAACAGGGAATTGTCTCTCCATCGAATGGGAGAGTAACAGCGAAACAAAATTAAAGAGAAAGTAGGAACACAACATTATCCTGTAGGAGAAATGTGTTCTTTGTTCAAGAGGTGATTAGAAAAGCAGTCATTGCGTGACGAGGTAGCCGAGTGGTTAAGGCGATGGACTGCTAATCCATTGTGCTCTGCACGCGTGGGTTCGAATCCCACCCTCATCGGTAATACGAGATTTCCTTGGGTTCCTTCCCACACCACAAAAGATGTACTCTGAGGCTGATTGGCAAAATAAATTGTCTCCCCAATTTGGTTCCTATGCAGATTTCCGTAAACATAGACAAGGGTCATGCGTGGAAGTGGGAACGTTAAAATGGCGGCGCGGTCTCCCTGTTTCCCGTGCTGTGTTGTTCTTTGTTCCCTGTCATTTTTTGCGCCAAGCTGCAACATTTATTCCCCAATCCCATAGAACATTACAGCACAGATTCAGGCCCTTTTGGAGTTTGTTAGTGTGCTGAGCCATTTTTCTGCTTAGTCCCACTTACCTGCACCTGAATCATATCCTTCCACAGCCCTCTCATCCATGTACCTGTTCAAGTTTATCTTAAATGTTAAAAAAAAACCTCTTCGTCTGACAGCTCATTCCACGCTCCCACCACTCTCTGTGTGAAGAAGATCGCCGGCACATATTTCCTTTAAATTTTCCCCCTTCACCCTTAACCCATGCCCTTTGCTTATTTTTTCCCCTAGCCTCAGTTGAAAAAGCCAGCTTGCATTCATTCTATCTATACCCATCATAATTTTATAACCAATATCAAATCGCCCCTCAGTCTTCTAAGCTCCAGGGAATAACATCCGAACCTATTCAACTTTTCTCTGTAACTCGGTTCCTCAAATCCCGGCAACATCCTTGTAAACCTTCTCTGCACACTTTCAATCTTATTAATATCTTCCCTGTAATTAGGTGACCAAAACTGCACACAATACTCTAAATTCGGTCTCAGCAATGTCTTATACAACCTCACCATAACATTCCAACTCTTGTACTCAATACTTTGATTTATAAAGGCCAATGTTGAAAAACACTCTTTACGACCCTATCTAACTGTGACGCCACTTTTAGGGAATTGTGTATCTGTATTCCCAGATCCCTCTGTTCTACTAAACATTTCAGTGTCCTACCATTACCTTGTATGTTCTACCTTTGTTTGTCCTTCCAAAGTGCGATACCTCATACTTATCTGCCATTTTCAGCCCATTTTTTGTCTAGCTAGTCTACATCCCTCTGCAAGATTTGTAAACCTTCCTTACTGTCCACTACTCCTCCAATCTTTGTATCATAAGCAAGTTTACTGATCCAATTCACCATATTATCATCCAGTTCATTGATGTAGATGACTAACTAAAATGGACCCGGCAAAGATCTCTGTGGCACACCACTAGTCACAGGCCTCCACTCAGAAAAGCAATCCTCCACTACCACTCTCTGGTTTCTGCGATTGAACCAATATCTAATCCAATTTACTACCACTCCATATATACGTAGTGACTGACCCTTCCTAACTAACCTCCCATGTGGGACCTTGTCAAAGTCCTCATTGAAGTAAATGTAGGCAACATTCACTGTATTCCCTTCATCCACTTTCCTGGTAACCTCCTCGAAAAATTCTAATAGATTAGTTCAACATGACCTGTGACATGATAGAGGTTCAGAGCATTTCACCTGACGAATAACTCAGCCAACACCTCTGGATTCATTTTCACATCGGTTCACTTTG
Source organism: Sphyrna mokarran (assembly GCA_024679065.1). Classification (NCBI taxonomy): domain Eukaryota; kingdom Metazoa; phylum Chordata; class Chondrichthyes; order Carcharhiniformes; family Carcharhinidae; genus Sphyrna; species Sphyrna mokarran. The sequence continues at coordinate 11,217,192 of JAGIQG010000039.1, read as the reverse complement.
CCCTTGAAGTGTCCGACTTCTCAGTTTTGCTTCTCATTAAAAAAAAACAGAGAAACATAGAAAAACTACAGCACAATAGAAGCCCGTCGGCCCCCAAAGTTGTGCCAAACATGTCCCAATTTAAGATTACTAGGCTTACCCATAACTCTCTATCTTACTAAGTTCTATGTACTTAACTAAAAGTCTCTTAAAAGATGCCAACGAATCAGCCTCCACCACCGTTGCCAGCGGCCATTCCACACACACACAGCACTCCCTGCGTGAAAAACTTACTAAGAATTTAGCAACACCAATTATTAATCCAACGGATTTATTTGATAGTAAAAAAGCGAGCTTTCAACACTCTTGTGTCTTCCTCAGGCAAGTGCAGTGTTCTGGTCCAGAACACTGCACTTGCCTGAGGAAGACACAAGAGTGTTGAAAGCTCGCTTTTTTACTATCAAATAAATCCGTTGGATTAATAATTGGTGTTGCTAAATTCTTACTGAGTTCTTATCACCCCAATCCAACGCCGGCATCTTTACATCATGAAAAACGTACCCCTGGCATCTCCTCTGTACCTTAAATCTTGTCCTCGTGTGGCAACCATTTCAACACTGGGAAAAAGCCTCTGGCTATCCACTCAATCAATACTTCTTAACATCTTATAGACCTCTATCAGGTCATCCTTCGTCTCTCCAAGAGGAAAAGGCCCGAGCTCCTTCAGCCTATCCTCATAAGGGATGCTCCCCAATCCAGGCAACATCTTTGTAAATCTTCTCTGCACCCTTTCTATGCCTTCCTCATCCTTCCTGTAATGAGGCGACCAAAACTGTGCACAGTACTCCAAGTGAGGTCTGATCAGAGTCCTATATAGCTGCAACATTATCTCTCGACTTGTAAACTTAATTCTCGATTGATGAAGACCAGGACACAATATGACTTCTTAACCCCTGCTTGAGCCTGCGCAGCAGTTGTGAGCGTCCAGTGAACTCGGACCTCAAGATCTCTCTGATCTTCCACACTGCCAAGAGTGCTGCTATTAATATTATATTCTGTCATCGTATTTAACATGCCATTTGAACTACTTCACGCTTATCTGGGTTGAAGTCCATCTACCCCTTCTCCGCCAAGCCCTGCATCCTATCAATATCTCATTGCTACTTCTGACATCCCTCCACATTATCCACAACACCTCCAATCTTTCTGTCATCAGCAAACTTACCAAACCATTTCATCCACTTCCTCATCCAGGTCATTTCTAACAATCAAAAGGAGTGAGGGTCCCAGAACAGATCCCTGGGGCACTGCACTGGTGACCGACCTCCGTGTGGAATATTACCCATCTATAACCCCTCTTTGCCTTCGTGGGCAAGGCAGTTCTGGATCCACAAAACAATGTCCCCTTAGATCTCATTCCCCCTCACTTTCTCAAATCTTGCTGAAGTCCATATATACTACATCTACAGCTCTTCCTTCATCAATGTTCACTCACATCTTCAAAAAAAAATCAGTCAGGCTCGTAAGGCATGATCTGCGTTTGACAAAGCCATACTGGCTATTTTCAATCATGCTATACCTCTCCAAATGTTCATAACTCCTGCCTCGCAGGATCTTCTCCATCAACTTACCAACCACCGAGGTTAGACTCACTGTTCTATAATTTCCAGGACTATCTCTACTCCCTTTCTTGAATAAAGGAACAACATCCGCAACATTCTCGTCTGAGGTGTGAATCCTCTGGTTAAATCACCCCCAGTCAGCTCTCCGCTTTAATGGCCCCAAGAATGGAAAGATTTCCCTATTTTTATATTCATTCCCTTCGAAATATAATCCAAAATTTCACTTGCCTTCCTAAAACCAACATATATGTGAGCTGAATTGTGTCATTCGGCCCATCGAGTCTGCTCTACCATTGAATCATGGCTGGTAAAATTCGGAACTCCATGCTGCAGTATTTTCAGTGTAACATTTCATCCCATCACCAGTCAATAATTTATTTGGTAGATAAATCCACTTGGGAGCAGCTGAGGAATCTTTGCAATGGAGGACAGAAAAAACACTCCAGTAATAGCTGTAAATCAGGAGGTGGAAGGGAGAGCAGAACTTGGTGAAATTATAATGATGAGGGTAGCTTTACTGAGGAAGTTGTTGGAGGTGCGGACTGACGAGTGCCTGAATCCACATATACATCATTCGATGCTCTGAAAAGAGATGAGAAATTAGATATTGGATGAAATTGTGCTCATTTCCCAAAATTCCACAGGTTCTGCAAAATCATAGAATCAAGTATGATAAGGCGGTTGATGTAGTATATATGGACTTTAGTAAGGTGTTTGATAAGGTGGCCCACGGAAGACTTCTACAGAAAATGCAGATGTGTGGAATAGAGGGTGATTTAGCTAATTGGATTAGGAATTGGCTGGCAGATAGAAGACAGAGGGTGGTGGTTGATGGGAGATATTCATCGTGGAGTTCGGTGACAAGTGGTGTGCCTCAGGGGTCTGTTTTGGGGCCCCTGCTGTTTGTAATTTTTATAAATGATCTGGATGAGGGTATTGAGGGATGGATCAGTAAATTTGCAGATGACACGAAAGTCGGTGGAGTGGTAGATAGTGAAGAGGGGTGTTATAGTTTACAGAGTGACTTGGACAAGTTGCAGAGCTGGGCCGAGAGGTGGCAAATGGAGTTTAATGTGGAAAAGTGTGAGGTAATGCACTTTGGCAGGAACAATAAATGTGTAGAGTATAGGGCTAATGGTAGGGCTCTTAATAGTGTTGAGGAACAGAAGGATCTTGGTGTATGTGTCAATAGATCCCTGAAAGTAGGCAGTCAAGTGGATAAAGTTGTTAAGAAGGCTTATGGAGTCTTAGCTTTTATTGGTAGGGGGATTGAATTTAGGAGCCGCAGCATCATGTTGCAGCTGTACAAAACTCTAGTGCGGCCGCACTTGGAGTATTGTGTGCAGTTCTGGTCGCCACATTATAAGAAAGATGTGGAGGCATTGGAGAGGGTACAGAGGAGGTTTACTAGGATGTTGCCTGGTATGGAGGGCAGGTCCTATGAAGAGAGGTTGAAGGATTTGAGGTTGTTTTCGTTAGAAAGGAGGCGGCTAAGAGGGGATCTTATTGAAGCATATAAGATGATTAGAGGTTTAGATAGGGTGGACAGTGATAGCCTTTTTCCTAGGATGGAGAAAGCTAGCACGAGGGGACACAGCTTTAAATTAAGGGGTATGAGTTATAGGACGGATATCAGAGGTAGGTTCTTTACTCAAAGAGTGATTAGGGAGTGGAATGCCCTGCCTGCAGCTGTTGTAGATGCGCCAAGTTTGGTGGCGTTTAAGAGGTTAATTGATAAGTATATGGAAGAGAAGGGAATGGTTTAGTTTGGAGGGGCATTGCTTATTATTTTGGTCGGCACAACATCGAAGGCCGAAGGGCCTGTTCTGTGCTGTAATGTTCTATGTTCTATGTTCTATTTTATCCATACGGTGCAGAAAGAAGCAATTCGGTCCATCGAGGCTGCACCCACTCGCCATAGATCATCCCACCCGTGCTCTATCCCTATACGCCCACATATTATCCTGCTAGTCACCTTAACCGACACATTTTGGGACACTAAGGGAGAATTATCATGACCAATCATCAGAAGAAAGAAGAAAGACAGATGAAGAAACTCCATTGGCCAGTTAGGTAGAACCTGTCATTTAGCAGATGTTGACATCAGTCTCTCAGGAGATTCTGGCTGAACAGTTAGCAAAACAGGCCAGTTTTGTTTAACAGATAATTGCAGTTCTTTGAACCAGAGAAATGCTTGTGAATGAAGGGGAATCTGAAGGTGTGCTGCAATTGGATTTTCAGAAAACATTAAACATTACATCCGTCAAATTTACTTTTGAGGAATTAAAAAAAAACTCATGCTGTGGGAGGTAACATATTAGGCTTGATAGAAGATTGATTGGCTGGCAGAAAACAGGGAGGATGCAGAAATGTATCTTTTTGTTCTGATTGGCAGAATGCGCCGAGTGAAATCCACACAGGTAGGAAAGTTATTCGTGAGGAGGACAGAAAGAGTTTGCAGATGGATATAGATAGCTTGAGTGAGCGGTCAATATCTCGGCAGCTAGAATATGTTGTCAGATAATGTGAAGTTGCTCACTTTGGCAGGAAGAACAAAAAAAAAAACAGAATTAGTTGAATATAGACCGGTTACAGAATGCGGAGGCGCAGAGGAATCTCCTTGCTGCAGTGCATGGTCACATTAGTGTTATACAAGAGAATAATGGTTATTGAAGGGCAGATAAGAATATGGAAATTGGAAAACAGACAGATCAATCATAATCATATTGAATGGCGGGCCAGGCGGGCCGAATGGAGTACTTCTGCTCTTATTCCGTATGTTCGTGTGTCTGTATCCTGGTTGTTGATTTCCCCTCAAATGGATTGCTGAAACACACGGTTCAGTGGGAATACCAGAATGAAACTAAAATATGGGACATAAACCAAATCGTGGGATTCTCAGCTCTGTCAGACTGTATGGTCTTCAGACAAGGTGACAACTGACGGCATTCAGTCAGTTTTCTGAATCCACAGCATGTGGTTATTTATCTGGTGTATCCGATCCCAGAGACCCACAACAGGTTAAATGATCTTAAATTTAGTGATTGTTTTTCCTCATGTTCTGCAGTGATACGTTCTCTGCAACGACTTCTCGGGAACTCTAATGTGCTCCTGATTTCACTTATTCTCAGAATATACTTTGGAAAAAAATGAAAATAAGCCCTGGGATTTGAACCCGGGACCTCTCGCATTTTGATGCCGTGACCCGAAGTGAGAATCATACCCCTCGACCAACGAGCCAACCGCCAGAGCCTATGCAATGAAAACATCTTGTCAAGTCTCCCACAGCTTATTAGGCATCTTTTTGCAACAACATTGTAAAATCAGGAATGTTACCGAACAATGTTCCATTTAACTGTCTGTTCTGGTGAAGATCAGAAGCAGTGATATCAGTTTTCACCATTGGGCAAGTCGACCTGCGGTTGTAACTCGCCAGTCGCGTTGGTAATCTCATTGTGACAGCCGGACTTGATTTGATTTGATGTAATTTATTTTTGTCACATGAACTAGTATACAGTAAAGGTGTGGTTTCTTGCGCGACAAAGCATACCGCACAAAGAGAAGGCAAGGAAAAAAAGTCCTCAATGTACTGCCATCTCATCCTTCCTCAAATAAGGTTACCAAAAATGCACACAATACTCCAGTTGTGGCCTCAAAACACAATTGAAACAATCCTTCTCTATTTTCTCACTCCATTTCTTTTGCAAAACATGCTTACGTTCAATCTGCCGTTTTAAAATATACGCTGTACCCGCATACTGATTGTGGACAGAGACAGCCAGATCTCTCTGCCCAGACAGATTTTAAAACTGCTTTCCAGAAGGATAATAATTTGCCTTTCGAATTTATCCAAACTAAAATCCATCTACCAACAGCTATCCAACTCCCCGAGCATATCTAGATCCACCTGTTATATTTTTACATACTCTCCAGAGTCTGCTTTCCCTCAAATTGTACATTATTCGCAAATTCTGTCGTGTTACACTGTGTCCCTGCTTGCAGATCATTGATATAGATTGGAAAGTGTTGAGATCCGAGGACTGGCTCCTGTGACACCCCGCTTGTTACCAGCCGAAAAGGATCCATTTTTTTTCCATTTATCCCGATCCTCTGCTCCGTCAGTCAGCCAATCCTCAATCCAATCGAGTTTTCTCCGCTCACTTCCAGACACCAGAAAATTTTAAGGGAAAACTCGAGCTGCTGTTACCCACAAAAAATAACTTAAAAAAAACCCTACCGTCCACTTCCTACATTCCTGACTCAGTAACACCTCCAGAAACAGCTGCAAAAAGAATTAACTGAAATGATACAGTTTAATGGGGAAAATCAGGTTTGTGCAGCCGTGCACATGACATCCGCTTGTGGCGCAAAGATAGCGGATCTTACTCCCGCTTTATGAAGGTTTCGTGTTCAAATCATGTCAAGCTCCCAGAGCTTATTTTTTTCAGTTGTTTCCTGGATTTTATTTCTGGATAATATTTCTGAAATGATCAATTTCAAAACATTGATTTAAATGATATTTTAGCAATATTTCTGGTTTACAAGCTCAGTTTATATTTCTTTACACAGTTTTATATGGGAGCAATGTGTCAGGGATGTGATGTGTCCATTGTTTGTAAAATCAAAGCAAAGTCCACAGTCCCAGATGAATCGAGGTGTCTTCAAAGGGGAGAGCTGACTGGCGGTGTTTTAACCCAGGATTCACACCTCAGGCGAGGAGCAAAGCTGAGAACGCCCCCTTCATAAATAATCTCGATATTACAGAGAAACAGAGAAGATAGGAGCTGGAGGGAGGCCATTTGGCCCTTCGATCCTTCTCTGCTATTCATCACGGTCATGGCGGTCCAATCAGCAGCCTAATCCTGCTTTCTCCCCATATCCTTTGACCCCATTCGTCCCAAGTGGTAAATCTAGCCACTTCTTGAATACATTCAATGTTTTGGCATCAACAGTTTCGTGTACAAATGAATTCCAGAGGCTCACCACTCTTTGGGTGAAGAAATGTCTCCTCATCTCTGTCCTAATATGGGAATGAAACCCGTGCTGAATAAGATATCCAACTAACTGAGAGAAACCTGCCGCTCAAGCTGAAGCAAATAAAGAAGCGGGTGCAAATTTACTGCCAACAAAACCAGGATAATCTCCTGGGCAGCAGCCGAAGGCTGCACTTGGATATGAGTGCGAATATCATAGCAAAGGGTGTTTGATCCATCATTTTCTGGGTTAGGGGCCCAGCACTCTTCCGCTGCACCACTCTGCTCTGCACCCGCCTGTTTTCTGCCTGTTATCAAGAACACAAGCGGAGGGAAGCTCGGCCATTTTCAGAACTGTTTCTTAGTTTGGAATTCTGTCTGTATTTGTCCAGCTCTGGGATTGTCGGATGGGACTCGGTACAGAACTCAGGCAGCGGTTGAAAAATGGATAGAGACACGTTCTAAATATAATGAGGATGAAGATGGAATTCAAATCGATTTGCGCATGGCGAGTGGAAGTTGAATGATGGTATCAGAATGACCAGAAATTTTAAGACACTGTTTTTAAGCATCAAATTTCTCTGAAATCGCAATTCTGACACTGATTTTTTTTTTTTCGAGGCACCATCCAAACTCGCAAAATCTTTCAGCTGGAAGCACAAGGGCAGCAGATGCAGAGAAACAACGATCACCTGTAAGTTCCACTCCGAGAGATACACTCCATCCTGACTTGGAAATATATCGCCGTTTCTGTGGCTGTCTCACAATCCTGGAACACCCTCCCTAACAGCACAGTGTGTGTACATACACCATATGGACTGCGGTGGCTCAAGAAAGAATTCACCACCAAATTAATACTAGATAAGAAATGCTGGCCGAGTCGGCCACAGCAACATCCCGTGAAAATGACATTTAGAAAAATCATCTGTGTCGGAGTCGGAGCACATTTGACTTCAGATTAGAAAACTATGTGTGTCAATCAAATCCTGAACGCGGATAATTTATGCCACATGTGTGCCTGACATTATCTGTGGAGAGAGACCAGCTAAGATTGTCCAGCATGTTCAGACTTCAAGACCCCATCTTTCCTCCAAAGTTAAACAGAACATGCAGTTTGATATGAACGGCAAGCGCACCTGTCTATCTCCACCTGATTTGTGATCTTTCTTCATGCCTCCATCTCATTCTCTTTCCTGTTAATCCAAAAGTTTGAATTAGTTAGTTACAGCCGCAGTTGGCTGCAATAAATGATACCCCGTATTGGGGAAAATAACTGATCTCGTCAGAACTGAGTTGTCGCCCCGGAAGTGTAAGTGGCGAGTGCACAATGCGTATGAACCCTATTAGGGCCAGTTCCTCGTTAGTATAGTGGTTAGTATCCCCGCCTGTCACGCGGGAGACCGGGGTCCAATTGCCCGACGCTGAGTTGATCGCAATTTTATGTCAAATTGTACTTGTGTTGTTCTCCAACTTTGAAAACAGAAACGAAAAAGGCTGTCAAGCAATGAAACTTTTAAAAATGCAAATCTTTATATTTGTACCGACACTCTTCGTGACCTGAGGTCAACGTTCGTTCAATTCATCAGCATTTTGGCTCACCTTTGATGTGGCGATACCGCGTGGTCAACGCATCGAATATTATCCTGATATTAGCACAATGTCAATAAATGCTGTGATTTTGCATTTTTCAGTTCTATTTTTGGATGATCCACCGAATTCCAGATCCCTGAAAATACAAAGGAAACTTCCAATGTTTTTCAATATTGGAAATACCCGTGAGTCCGTGAGTTGTGAAGATTCATGCAGCGGGAGGAATGGAATATTAATGCATGATTGTAAGAGCAGGAAGGTTCAATTCGAGCTGGACAAAATTTTGGTGAGGCCACTGCTGGAGGACAGTGTGCAGTTCCGGTCAAATCACTACAGTAAAGATTTGATTGCACTGGAGAGGGTGTAGTGCCCATTTACCAGTGACCAGATTCTCCTGGGATGGAGAATTTGAGATATGAAGAGAGATTGGATTGGATCAGATTATTTTGTTTAGAGCAGTGAAGGCTGAGAGGAGACCTGATTGAGGTGTATAAGAAATGGACAGGGTGGATAGGAAGCTGTCTGTCTGGAGTCTCCAGGTTTCCACTTGCTTGTGTGGATTTTCTCTGGGTGAACAAAGAACAAAGACAATTACAGCACAGAAACAGAAATCAGCCCTCCAAGCCTGCACCGACCATGCTACCCAATTTATCTAACTCCCACATCCACCCCACCCTTCCGGGGACCGTATCTCTCTACTTCCATTTTATTCATGAATTTGTCAAGACGCTTCTAAGAAGTCACTACCATATTCACTTCCACTACATCCACTATATTCCAGACACCCATCACTCCCTGCCTCATACATCTCCTTTCAACCTAGCTCCTCCCACCTTAAACTTTTGCATCCTAGAAAATGACTCTTTCACCCCGGGAACAAAGCTTCTGACCATCCATTCTGTCCATGCTTGTCGGAATTCTGGCAGGTCACTCCTCAACCTCTGTCATTCCAGTGAGAACAAACTGAGTTTCTCCAACTTCTCCTCTTAGCTAATATCCTTCATACCAAGCAACATCCTGGTAAATCATTTTGAACCTCCTCCAAAGCCTTCACATTCTCCTGGTACTGTAGCGGCCAAAACTGAAAATAATATTCCAAGTGCAGCCGAACTAAGTTTGTGTAAAGCTATAACATGTCTTGCCAATTTTTAAACTCAGTGCCCCGGCCGATGAAAGCAAGCATGCCGTGTGCCTTCTTGACTACCTTCTCCATTTGCATTGCCACTTTCAGTTCCCTGTGTACCTGCTCAGTCAGATCCTTTGGCTATCAATACTCTTAGGGGTTCTGCCACTTACTGTATGCTTCCTTTCTGTATTAGACCTTCCAAAATGAATTAACCCACATTTCTCCGGATTAAGGTCCATCGGCCATCTCTGCCCAAGCCTCCAACTGATCTATAATCTGCTTATCCTCTGATGGCCCTCATCGCTATCCGAAAATTCACCAAACTTTGTGTTGTCTTCAAATTTACTAACCAAACCAGTTACATTTTCCTCCAAATCATTTATATATATATATATATATATATATATATATATTACAAACAGAAAAGTTCCCAGCGCTGATCCCCGAGGAACGCCACCTGTCACGGCCTTCTATTCAGAAACGCATTTCTTCCAATGCGATCCTCTACCTTCTTTGACTGAGCCAGTTTTGTATCCATTTTCCCAGCTCCCCACTGATCCCACGCGACTTCACCTTCTGTCCCAGTCTGTCGTGAGGGACCTTGTCAAAGGCCTCACTGAAGTCCAAGTACACAACATCCACCGTCCTGTTCTCATCAACCATCTTTGTCACTTCCGTGAAACACTCGATCATGTTCGTGAGACACGACCTCCCCTGAACAAAACCATGTTGCTTCTCATTCATCCGTCCACTCATTTCCAAGTGGGAAAATATCCCGGATCGAAGAATCCTCTCCAATAATTTCCCGACCATTGATGTAAGGCTCACCGGCCTGTAATTACTTGGATTATTCGTGTTATAATAAACACCCAAGCCCTACCCCCATATCCCTGCGCATTTTCCCCTAATCTCCCTAACCTAGAAATATCAGGACACTCGGGGGCAATTTCAGCATGGCCTGCCGTGCCGCCCAATATCTTTCAGTTTGAGGAAAAAGGGTAAACTGGCCCGTACGGGGATCGAACCCGCGACTTTGGCGTTATTAGCACCACGCTCTAACCAACTGAGCTAACCGGCTGCGCTGAGCTAGCTGGCCACAGGCGAGTTAACGTCGATGGACGGCTTTCGGTGCGGCACGATAGCATAGTGGTTAGCATTGCTGCTTCACAGCTCCAAGGACCTGGGCTCAATTCCCGACTCAAGAACATAATGTGATTTTCAGAAACATAGTGTGATTTCTATATGCGCACTATCTGATATTGTTCTTGTTTTTCATACTGTGGCTGTGTTTTTTGCTCTCTGGCAATGAAGATAAATAATTAACTCATGATCGAATGGTGGAACAGAGTCAATGCGCCACTTGCAAAGTCTGTTCTTCATTTCTGCGTTCTTGTGCATGGAAGAGACGGATCCATGGATATTGAAGGAAATAAAGGTGAAAATTGCAGAGGCAATGGATATTGTTTTCTAACCCAGCTCGTTATATGGGTGCTGCTGGTGAACTGGAGAATTGCAAACAGGAAAACGCACCTCTTCAGAATCAAGAATCAGTCCAAACAGTTTAGAAGCAGTAAGAATCAGTCCAAACAGTTTAACATCAGTAACATGTAATATTCTTCAAATAATAACTGGGGATAAAATTAACACTCATCAGTGCTAATTACATTAATTAAGAAAAACTCCGACGTAATTACATATTGAATGAACTTCATCGAGATTTTCATGAGGCTAGTGGGAGCTGCCATTGGAAACACTGAACTGCGGATTCACAGCCGGTCCGCACGGGATTCCCGCTGCCAAAACCCTTCCGCCGTCTGGAGCCCGCCCGGGGTCTCAAGATCCAGACATTTCCCGCCCCCAGGTGTCTGATTGGCCCAGGGTAATCCGCGCCCTTCGTCCAATCACAACCACCGTCCTGTGACTGACAGCGAACGAAGCCAATCAGCAATTGAGGCATCCTAATCATGCAGTAGAACCTCTGCGCTGATTGAGTGATAGCTGCGTCATCCAATCAGTGAGTTCAATCTGTAAAATGTGCGCGAACAGTGGAAATGATGCTTAATACGGGCCAGTAGCAAATCAACTTATTGCGCTCAACACCCGCCCACAATATGATTGACATCTATCTGAGCCAATCGGAATGTGGCGCGGTTGTTCGACTCCAGCAGCGTCACTCGAAGTCCAGCGATATTGCGTCATACAACTCCATCCTCTGCTGCAGCCGGTGAGAAATCAGAGAGCTGGAGGCGGGTAAAGAATCCTTAAAGCGGAACATCATTGAAAATTGCAACCATAATGTCGGTCCACATGTCAGTTCAGACCAGGTAAAAATTAATTCCTTAAAGGACATTAATGGGTGGTGGGGGTTGGAATGCGCTGCCAAGTAAAGTGGTGGAGGCAGGTACTCTGGAGTTATTTAAGAAATACTTATTTGGGCACATGAACAGAATGGGAATGGAGGGGTATAGAAAACTGATTTAAAATAGGGATCATGAGCCTTGGGAGTCCCTGGGAAGCGTGTAAATAGATGATGATATTGATGTACTTGTTTTTATCCTACAGGTGCGTTGGTCCACCTTGTTGTCTAATGAGGGGCATACACGCGATGGGTCGTGAGAGGACTGCTCTTGGATCTTTTTCGAGAGTATACTAGTGCTTCACGTCGTTAGTGTACGCTTGACCTGGACCATTTGATGGGCAACACGACAGCTCAGTGACTATCGCTGTGCTGTACAGATATATGGATTTGGGCCTGTGTCTGTGGGAGTTTGCGTGTTCTCCCCTTGTTTGCATGGATTTTCTCCTGGTGCTCCGGTTTCCTCCCACATCCCAAAGATGTGCTCTTAGGCTAATTGGCAAATCAAATTCTCCATAAATTGTCTCAAATTTGGTTTTCAATCCATAGATCTATAATCATGGACAGAGATCGCGGGTAGAGGAGGGAACATCGGGGTGGCGGCGTGGGCTCGTTGGGCCGAAGGGCCTGTTTCCCGTGCGGTTTTGTTCTTTGTTCTTCGTTCTTTAATCAAGTGTCTTTGTGAATATAGGTTCACCTTTTATATGCCCTCACAAACACTGTGATACCTTTGCTTTTATCAATTCCTGTGAAGCACCTGTATCTCTGAGACTCTGGTAGGCGGTTGGAGAGTGGGATTTGGTTTGAAGGTAATGTCGCAGGCTGCTGAGTGTGAAACGAGCGATTTTAAAGCATGTGTGTAGGAAAACGAAGAATGGACTCCAGTCACAAAAAATCCGTGACTGGAGCTGGGCCCGAGAGACAAGTTTTGGGTTGTCATTAAATGAACTCAAAGAACAAAGAACAACACAGCACGGGAAACAGGCCCTTCGGCCCAACGAGCCCGCGCCGCCGTCCTAACGTCTTAATGACATATAGAGACCAACATAGGGACAATTTGTTACCCAATCAGCCTAAGAGCACATTTTTGGAATGTGGGAGGAAACCAGAGCACCCGGAGAAAACCACGCAACCACGGGGATAACACGCAAACTCCCGCAGACACAGGCCCAAATCCATGTGTCTGCAAAGCAACAGCGATAGTCTCTAAGCTGTCATGTTGCCCATCTGATAGTCCAGTTTAAGCATACACTAACGACGTGAAGCACTAGGCCACTCCTGATGTAACCTCCAGGAGCAGCCCTCGCACGACCTGCCGAATGCATGCACCTTGTTGGTCAACAAAGTGGACTGAATAGCCTGTGGAAACAATTAAAGTATTTAAACAGTCCTCATATATCCCTCTATCTGCAGACGGCTCATGTGGCTGTCCAAGAGACCCTTAAACAACCCTAGCGTGCCTGCTCCCACCACGTTACTCGGTAGTGCATTCCACACCCCCACTACCCTTTGTGTGAAAAAATGCCCTAAAATATTACTCTTATACATAGCCCCTTCACCCTAAGGCCGCACTAATCTTTGGGGACATGGAGTAAATCCCATCACGGCAGCTGGTGAAATTCAAATTCACTGATTTGATACACAGAATCATTGATCAAAGACAGAAACAGGAGTAGGTCATTCGGCCGAAATAATTCTGGAATTGAAAGCAAGCCTCAGAAATGGCGGATTTGAAATTCCTGTTGATTGTTTTCCCAGAGAAAATATCTTCACTGAACAAGACAGACCATTTCACACAACAAGAAACACCTTTACAGAACAGAAAAAAAAAAAACAAACTTCTGCTCCAGATGGTTCATATTAACACAAACGGGAATCTGGTCAGACTCCATTTGGAATATTGTGAGCAGTTTTCGGCCCCATATCTAAGGAAGATGCACTGGCTTTGGAAAAGGGTCCAGAGGAGGTTCACAAGAATGATCACTGGAATGAAGAGTGTGTCACCTTTGGAACATAGAACATAGAACACAGAACATAGAACATTACAGCACAGAACTGGCCCTTCAGCCTTCGATGTTGCGCCGACCAATATAAAAAGCAATGTCCCTCCAAACTAAACCATTCCCTTCTCCTCCATATACTTATCAACTAACCTCTTAAGCGCCACCAAACTTGGCGCATCTACAACTGCTGCAGGCAGGGCATTCCACTCCCGAACCACCCTTTGGGTAAAGAACCTACCTCTGATATCCGTCCTATAACTATCACCCCTTAATTTAAAGCTGTGTCCCCTCGTGCTAGCTTTTTCCATCCTAGGAAAAAGGCTATCACTGTCCACCCTATCTAAACCTCTAACCATCTTATATGTTTCGATTAGGTCTCCTCTTAGCCGCCTCCTTTCTAACGAAAACAACCTCAAAACCCTCAGCCTCTCTTCATAAGACCTGCCCTCCATACCAGGCAACATCCTGGTAACCTCCTCTGTACCCTCTCCAATGCCTCCACATCTTTCTTATAATGTGGGGACCAGAACTGCACACAATACTCCAAGTGCGGCCGCACTAGAGTTTTGTACAGTTGCAACATGACGTTGCGGCTCCGAAATTCAATCCCCCTACCAATAAAAGCCAAGACTCCATATGCCTTCTTAACAACCTTCTCGACTTGACTGCCTACTTTCAGGGATCTATGCACATACACACCAAGATCCCTCTGTTCATCTAGACTACTAAGAATCCTACCATTTGCCCTATACTCTACACATTTATTATTTCTGCCATAGTGCATTACCTCACACTTTTCCACATTAAACTCCATTTGCCACCTCTCGGCCCAGCTCTGCAACTTGTCCAAGTCCCTCTGCAAACTATAACACCTCTCTTCACTATCTACCACTCCACCGACTTTAGTGTCATCTGCAAATTTACTAATCCATCCTTCAATACCCTCATCCAGATCATTTATAAAAATTACAAACAGCAGGGGCCCAAAACAGACCCCTGAGGTACACCACTTGTCACCGAACTCCAAGATGAATATCTCCCATCAACCACCACCCTCTGTCTTCTATCTGCTAGCCAATTCCTAACCCAATTAGCTAACTCACCCTCTATCCCATACATCTGCATTTTCTGCAGAAGTCTTCAGAAGAACAGTGGAGGACTCTGGGTCTGTACGCCTTGGAGTTCAGTAGGATGTGTGGGATCTGACTGAAACTTACCGGGTACTGCAAGGCCTGGATGGAGTGGGCATGGGGAGGATGTTTCCACTCGTAGGAGGGCACAATCTTAGGCTAGAGAGACAATTCTTCAAAACAGAGTTGAGGAGGAATTTCTTCAGCCAGAGAGTGGTGAATCTGTGGAACTCTTTGCTGCAAACGGCTGTGGAGGCCAGGACATTGAGTGTCTTTAAGATAGACATAGAAAGGTTGTTCATTAATAAGGGGATCAGGAGTTCTGGGGAAAAGGCAGGATAATGAAAATGAGTGAAATATATGATTGAATGGTGGAGCAGACTCAAAGGGCCAAGTGGCATAATTCTGCTCGTATATATTATGATATATTTACACAACAGGGATGAATTTGACACAACCACAGCAAAGATCTGTCAACGGCAGAATTATAGTTCCACAACAGAGAGAACAGTTACACAGCAGAGAACACAGTCACATGAATTACATTTTAAGCAGGCCCTATCTTTGTGTAACAGAACCTCCCTTTACAAACATAATCAGTTTGTCCATCTCAGTATCTTGCTGGTTTGTTCGGTACCTTCTCTGTCTATCACTCTGTGTGTGTCCTAATCATCTCTTACTGCTTTTCTGTGTGACTTTCTCTCTGTGTTACATTCGGGCTGATATTAAGTGTTATTGAACAGCCAGAGTGAGTTTCCCACATCGTGGGTTTTGTTTGAAATAAAAACACAATAAATAGTTTCTCTTCTCCCACGCAACAGAGATAGGCAGGAAGTGGTAACGTTCGGGGCAGAGTTTTGCAGCAGAAGCTGGACCCATAATCCAGAGGTCAGTCAAAACCGTCCTTTGTTGTCATGTTCTCATAGAAATCCTACAGTCCAGAAAGAGGCCATTCGGCCGATCCAGTCTGCACTGACCACAATCCCACCAGGCCCTACCCCCCATATCCCTATATATTTTACCCACTTAGCCCTCTAACTTACTCATCTCAGGACATTAAGGATAATTTTTAGTATGGCCAATCGACTAACACACACATCTTTTGACTATGGGACCTAACCCATGCAGACACGAGGAGAATGTGCAAACACTACACGGACAGTGGCCTGAGCCGGGAATCCAACCCAGGTCCCGAGAGTTCTGAAGCAGTCGTGATAACCACTGTGCTGCCCCAAAACGCAAAGTTACATTTTTTTTCAAGTGTTTTCCCCACTAAACAATTTGTTAAACTAAACCACTGTACATCAAATCCGCTGCGAGCAGGGTTCGAACCTGAGCGGGGAAATCCCATGGGATTTCAAATCCAACGCTTTATCCACTCGGCCATTGCAGCTGCTGAGAATGTTGGCACTCACATCAAATAGTAACACACGGCTGCTGCCCAAAGGCAAGTCTGAGTTTTCTCGACAGTAAATTTGCTTCATCATCTTGGTTTTCATTGACGGGGAACACAGCTCATTTATCCCAGGTTCACAGTAAGTAGTCTAACAACACCAGGTTGAAGTCCAGCAGGTTTATTTGGTAGCATGAACTTTCGGAGAGTTCCCCTTTCATCAAATAAATGTTTAGCTCAGCTTGCTGGGCAGTTTATTCACCCGGAAGCTGGGGATTAATTGCTGTATCGGTTGAGAATGTTTTCAGCCTCGTTCCTCTCCTGAGGTATGAATTATCCTGTTAAATCACCACCAGTCAGCTCTCTCCTTTGATGACCCACAGAAACATCTGAATCTGTGGACCTTGCTTTAACTTTGCAAGAAATGGACCCCTCACAATTCTAACACAGTGTTTCAGATATAAAACTGCAAAAAAAAAAACTGAGCATGCGAACATGAAGCATCCCTAAAATACCATTTCTACAACCGTTTTGAAATTTGTCATTCGGGATCAATCGCATGCAATTAACTTTACCAAGCGAGCAATTTTTTTCCAGATACAAAATCGGACTCAAAAATCCTTCATGAGCCTGACGCGATTTGAATACATAACCTTGTGATCTGGACTCAGACGCGCTACCGTTGCGCCACAAGCTCGCACTACTTGATTGATTTACATCCGGGTTATGTTTGGCAATATTGAGATTGTTGAACGACGAACAGGTTCTACATTGTCAAAAATCCAGATATGGACAAGGAAAATAAATGTCAAACACGTGGCTCTGTGGCGCAATGGAAAGCGCGCTGGACTTCTAAATAATTAAATTAGCCATTCAAAGGTTGTGGGTTCGAGTCCCACCAGAGTCGGATTTTTGATCAGATTCGTAGCAAACAGCTTGCTGCTTCATTGATGCGATTCAGTTTCGGCACCGACATTTCCTGCTCTGCCATCTCTCCATGCTGTTTCTGTTCACTCGGCTCCCAGGGAAACCACTGACTCGAGAATAAATTGCAAATTCCAGAGGCGTTCTTAAAGTTTGATTCAGCATTGACTGTTTGGGTTAGAAACAGTAACATCTTTTTCATTTCGATATTTCACTTTTTTTGGAAGATAAAAAAAAGTTTAAAGAACACACATGCAACAACAGCAATTTACAAATCAATAAATAAATATCAGTGCTCTGCAATGTAGTTGTGTTATTCTGATGTATCTGCTGCACTTGTCCTTCCAGACTGTCGTCTTCATGGGTTTAGAAGCTTCTGGAAAAGGAGCCTTGCTGAGTTGCTGCAGTGCATCGTGTAGATGGTGCACACTGTTGTCATTGTGTGTTGGGAGTGGAGGGAGTGAATGTTTATGCGTGGGAAGCAAATGAAGTGGATGCTTTGTCCTGGATGGTGCTAACCTTCTGCAGTGCTGTTCAATCTATATTGACCCAGGCAAATTATCTCAGGAATCCAAATGATCTGGTTACTCCCATGGTCCAAAGATGAGCAAGTTGGGTGGATTGGCCAAGCTCGTTTGCCCCTTGATCCTTAAGGTGTTTGTATAGGTAGATTATCGGGGTGGATGGGTGGCGCTGCGGAAATAGGTCCACTGTGCGGTTCTCTGTTGGAGAGTTGGTACAAACTCGATGGGCAGAATGGTCTTCTTCAGCACTGTTGAGATTCTATGATTCTGAGGCCATTCCACTGTGTTAGAAATTCCCTGACGAAAAGAAACAGAAAGCATTTTTTGTAGAATTTACAGCATGTGCTTTATTGCATTTTTTCTGCAAATGATGAATATACCTGGATGGTGTAAATAAATAGTAGAGATATTTGTGGGGAATGCTTAATGTGTGAGTCGGTGGGGTTTTAATTACAGGTGATCAGTTTGTGTAGAATTGGAGACAGAGAGGTTGGGAAGAGTCGGGAAGTGTCAGAGATGGACCATGTGAGGGTGGAAATTGGAAGGAAAGTAGCCTTTTTTTGTCCAGGTGCAGACGAGAGCAGGACTGGCACTGATACAGTCATCGATGCAGCAGAAAAAGAGATGATTGTGGTGGGGGGGGGGCGCGGAATGTGGGGGAAGTGATCGAACAGGACTGAACAAGGAATATTCCACAAACTCCACAAAGAGTAACACTGCGTGAGCGTAGCCTAACTGATAAAGTGATTAATTTTGCCCCTTTCCATACTGCCATATAACAATTGCAAGTTCGAGTCTGGCCTCTTTCTACAGAAATCTGGTGGATCCTCCTGAAAATCGAGCTCTTGTCCGTTAACTGAAATCCACTGTTTCTTCCGAACACCTTTCTCAGAATTACTCTCCTTATAATTTTGTTCATTTAATTCTCACTTATCTTACTGTCTCAGTGTGTTTAGATCAGAACTATCCACAATGTATCTTTGATCTGGTTACATTGTTAATGTTCCAGATTAGAACAAAATGCTTTGTATCAATCAGGTAATTGAAATTCTGTAGCAGGAATTCTGATCTCCTCAGGAAGAGGTTTAATGCTGAGCTGAATGAACTGTTTTTGTTTACAGGGATGAAAGGTGATGTCACTGGGCTGGTAATCCAGAGGCCCGCACTAATCTTTGGGGACACGGAGTAAATCCCGCCACGGCAGTTGGTGAAATTCAAACTCACTGATTTAACACATAGACACATGGATAGAAAACAGAAACAGGAGGAGGCTATTCGGCCCAAACAAACCTGGAATTGAAAGAAAGCCTCAGAAATGGCAGCCTTGAAATTTCCGTCGATTATTTTCCACAGAAAACATTTTCACAGAATAACAGAGAACATTTCACACAAAAGGAAAACTTCTGGACAAGAAGAATGATTTTTACAAACCGGGAGCACATTTACACAACAGAGGAGGATTTGTCAGAACCACAGTGAAGATCTGTCAACGGCAGAGTCACAGTTCCTAACAGAGAGAACAGTTACACAGCAGAGAGCACAGTTACACATACTGTACATACTTTTCAAATCAGGGCCTATCTTTGTGTAACAGAAAATCCCTTTTCACACATAACCAGCGTTTCCATCTCAGTATCTTGCTGGTTTGCTCGAATATTTTCTGTCTCTCATTGTAATTGTGTTCTAATAGTCTTTTACTGCTTTTCTGTGTGTTTTTCTCTCTCTGAACATTTGGGGTGATGTTACGTGTCATTATCCAGCCAGGGTGAGCTTCCCAGGACCTTGTTTGTAATAAAAAGAGACAGTGAATAGATTCCTGGCTCGCGGGCAGCAGTAGTAAGCAGGAACACAGTGACTTTTGGAGCAGAGTGGCGCAGCGGAAGCGTGCTGGGCCCATAACCCAGAGGTCGATGGATCGAAACCATCCTCTGCTATCACGTATTCACTCCGTCAAATAGAAACAGTGGTGATCTTACTTTTCATTAATGAGTAGCCCAGCGCATTTGTCTCCATTGGCTGGACAGTTTATTCCGCCAACAGCGCGGATTCAATTCCCGGTTAAGTCAAGATTGATCTTAAAGCCTTCTCAGTCTTGCTCCTCTCCTGAGGTGTGAATCCTCTGGTTAAATCACAGCCAGTCAGCTCTCCCCATTGATGGCTCCCAGAAACAACTGGGACTGTGCACCTTGCTTTAATTTTACCGACAATAGACAAATGATATTCCTCACACATCGTTCAGATGACGAAGTTTATATATACAAAAACTGAACATGCGAATTGGATAATCCCTAAAATTTCATTTCTATCAGTTTTGAAATTTGTCATTTCAGGAACAATCACAAACAACCAAAATCCAAATACCGACGCGGAAAAGCTCCGTGATTCGGACACAGCCCTCTACTGGGAGGGCAGACTCTCTCCTGTTGTGCCTCAAACTCACAGCACTTGCTCTGTTTTACATCAGGGTCATGTTCGGTGAATTCAAAACCAAACCGGGACCAGAGAAGTGAACTGTCTCTCTCTTTACTTTCCCTGGATTTACATCAAATGAAAAAGAAACAGCGAATCAAGAGAAAGCAGAAAGGCAGCGTTATCCTGCGGGAGAAATGTGTTCCTTGTTACGGATGTTAAAACACAAGCGGTGGTTTGGGGAGCAGACACTGCATGATGGGGTGGCCGAGTGGTTGAGATGATGGGCTGCTAATCCATTGTGCTCTGCACGCGTGGGTTCAAATCCCATCCTCGTCGGTGGTGTATTTGTTCTGTCTCTTTATTGCCGGTGAACTGATGATTCGCTCAGCGTTTTGTTGTTCACGGAACCAAGATGAAGTTTGGACACACAGGCTTGAGGGGTGAACTGTCCAGAACAATTACGCGTCCCCATATTTCTAATCCAGTGAAAAACTCGTGCTGACGATCGATTCAAATCAGGACCCCAGTTTTGGACAGGAGTTTGCCACCAGGTAAACATGTAGTTTCAGAAGATCCAAAGCAGACGCCAGCTTCATTTGCAGCCCGAATGGCAGATTTTGTCTTTCCAGAATCGGCAGCTCAGCCATGAAAATGAGCCCCGTATTAGCGGGATTGGTCATGATAAATGGTCCCTCAGGTTCAGGGGGACTAGCATGGTAAATATTTGGGGTTCTGAGGATACAGGCTGGGTGGGATCGTTATCGGTGCGGGCCCGATGGGCCGAATGTTCTTCTTCTGCCCTGTAGACATTCTCATGAAGTTCGATGCGGCAGTTTCACTTGTCTGAGAGCATTGATACCCCACTTCCTAATTTCTTCAAACTTTACCTAAAAAGCCGACATCGATGAGATTCTGGCCCACAACGTCTCAATGTCTCACCAGACAATCTTCTCTCTTGCACTTCCTTCCATCGGAAAAAAAATGCAACAGTCTGGGGTCACCGACCAACCGACTCAAGAACAGTTTCTGCCCTGCTGCCATCAGATCTCTGAATGGGCCTTCCTTGCATTAAGTTGATTTTCCTCGACACACGAGCTATGATTGTGACATTACATTCTGCAGTCTCTCTTTTCCTTTTCCATGAACGGTGTGCTTAATCTGGAAAGAGCACAAGAAAACATACATTTCATTGTATACTAATACATGTGACAATATTAAATCAAAACAAATTTAATAAAACAATGATGAGAAGTCCTACATGCCATTCTTTGAGCCACAGATTCGCAGCTGCAGCGCTCACACTGCAACAAAGAGTGTTCAGAGTAGAAAGTGCATCTTGCTGAAATAATAGGCCAATTCCAATTGGTTTCGGTTCAACATTTCAGCAAACGAACAAATAAAGACGACACATGAGAGAAATACAAGAATCAAAGCGTTTCAGACATTCTTGCCATCAAACTACACGGAACCAGATATCCATTATGCAAATACTCCCAGTGCCTCAAGAGAAGCCCTTTCCACAACTAAGTGTTTGTATAGTTTTATTTGTTGCTCTTGCACTGACAGGTAACAGTAAATCACAACCTCACCAACCAGTGACAGCCAGTTAAATAATCATCCCCCACTCGCTGATAATTGACTTTCTGACAGCGACAGTTTCTGACCATCCTCCGATTGGACCTGGAGGGAACCAGATTCAGTGTCAGAGCCGGATTTCTTACAGAGTGGGTGGCAGAGCCAGGTGAGCGATGGTGATGGAGTGTGACTGTGCGAGCATTTGACCAAGGGTCACTTCCTGACCATCATTGTTCTGATTTCTTTAATTAGTTATCGCAGTTCATAACAGTAGGTGGGTGCTCTTAAAATGAAATTCACTAAAAATCCTCACCATCACGATCTTTCTAATGGAAAATTCAGCTTCAATTTGCTTTAAGTGGAAACTTTGTTGAATGAAAGAAAAGGCCTCAGAATTGATCAATGAGTTCCCAGTAAGGAACAATTGTAAAAAGTTGGCTTAAACCAGACAAGCCAAGTTCAGTTTACAGACTGTGCTACGGGCTCTCCTGGTGCCTGATGAAATCAGCAGTTCAGGGAGTTCCGTTATTAAAATTAATGTAAATGTCAACTGCTTGCATTGAGCAAGCGATGGTCGTATAGTGGTGAGCAAAGCTGCCTTCCAAAGAGTTGACCCGGGTTCAATTCCCGGCCATCGCATTGGCAATTTATTTGAAACTTTGCCCGCGGCCTTTTGAACCTGAAACAGAATGAACAAAAACCGAGTGAACACAATATTCGACAGTAATAGAAGGTTTTTTTTCATTTTCTCTTCGGACGTAATTAGATTTCAATGAAAAAAAAGTACTTTCGAATATAAACAAGTCTCCAACATAATAAATGAATTCAGAGACAAAGATACGAAGTATAAGTTTGAAGAACAAGTTTCAGCTCCCACTCTGTGCCCTGCACAATCCTGGTTCCTGATGAAGTTAATATATACACATTACTGAGGTGGTTATATTATTCTGGTCAATAAGCAGCTGCGATGGCTGAGTGGTTGAGGCGCTGGATTTGAAATCCAATGGGGTTTCCCCACGCAGATTCCAACACTGCTCAGAGCGCTTATGGTTGGAAATGTTTTCTTCAGGTAGCCATTCTGGTGAGTTTTTGCTGTGAAGTATTTGGATCTCCATCATACATTCAGCTGCATGGTTCTGGGCCAAGTGCAGGCAGCTGAGTTTGGAAAGGACACCTGGGTGCCCTCGGGTTAGTATGGATATGATAGGCCGAATGGCTTCCTTCGGTGCTGTCACTTTTCTTTGCTTTTTTCGATGGTTCCATGAGCAAAATCATAACGTGAGCAGAAGCAAAATATCAGCATAAGGAGCAGAAGGACAAAACAGGGTCTCATGTCAGAGGAACATTCTTATGTAATGACACACAGAACATAAGAAATACATTTCATCAGAATACATTGAATGAATGGGAATTTCAAAATGCTGCTTAGATGAGATGTCACCGTGTTCATTCAAACACATTGCTGCAAGCTAGTCATTACTGGGCGTTAGGTGTTCCCGGCAATAACGGATGGGGAATGGAAGGAACAGGTTCACATCTGCACATTGTCAGGTCAAACAGTGTCTCAGATTGGCAGCTCCCAGGACAGGTTTTCCTCTCCTCTCGCTCTCTGCTCCGGAATCTCGGCGGATTCTTTGGAGTTTCTCAGCTCAGTAACTGTTAAAGCCTGTGAGATCGGCGATTCTCACGGTGTCTGTTCCCAGATCGTTCACAATAGAGAGAGTGAGTATGAGTGAGTGAGTATCAGTCTTTCAATTCCCTACCAGATGTCTGACAGCTGCACAGTGAACCCATATTCACTCGCTGCAAATTCACAGATACAGTGAAAGAAACACAGAAACAGAACATAGGAGCAGTGATCCTTCGAGCCTGCTCCGCCATTCATTATGATCGGGGCTGATCCTCAACTCAATATCCTGGTCCCACCTTTTACCTCCAGATCCTTTGATTCACTTTGTTTCAAGTGCTATATCTAACTGCTTCTTAAACTCATTCAATGTTTTGGCCTCAACTACTTTCTGTGTCCGGGAATTTCACATTCTGTCCACTCTCTGGGTGAAGACACTTCTCCTCATGTCTGTCCTAAACTCTCTATCCTGCAACCTCAGACTGTGACCCTGGCTCTGTACACTCCCAAACATCCTTCTTTCATCTACCCGGCCTAATCCTATTAGAATTTTCCCCTCATTCTTCTGAATTCCAGCGAATATAAAAGTAACCAACTCAATCTGTCCTCATACGTCAGTCCTGCCATCACAAGGATCAGTCTGGTAAACCGCTGCTTTCGCTCTCGAATAAAAACATCCTTCCTCAGATAAGAAGGCAAAACTGCAGCTGTGGCCTCACCAAGACCCTGCATAATTGCATCAAGACATCCCTGATCCTGTACTCGAAGCCTCTCGCTATGAAGGCCACCATGCCATTTGCATTTTTTACTGCCTGCTCCAGCAGCATGTTTCCCTTCAGTGACTGGTGCATGAGGACACTCTGTTCTGGTTACACAGTCTCTTCTCCTAATTTATGATATTCAGAACATAATCTGTCTTCCCGTGTTTGATAACAAATTGGATCACTTCAC
The DNA here is from genome assembly GCA_024679065.1 of Sphyrna mokarran. Lineage (NCBI taxonomy): Eukaryota > Metazoa > Chordata > Chondrichthyes > Carcharhiniformes > Carcharhinidae > Sphyrna > Sphyrna mokarran. The sequence goes on along the minus strand of JAGIQG010000039.1, from coordinate 11,193,007 downwards.
ATTTATTCAAAATATACTGCATCTACCAATCATTTACCCATTTGCTCAACTTGGCCAAATCCCGCTGCTGGATATGGTGTAAGGTGACTCTGAGATAAAGGGTTGGAGAGAGAAACGAGGTGACGGCAGTCCGACTCTGACTCTTCAAGAACACAGTAAGAATTTAGCAACACCAATTTTAAATCCAACCGATTTATTTGATAGTAAATTTGCAAGCTTTCGACACTCTGTGTCATTGTCAGGCAAATGCAGTGTTCTGGTGTGCAATAGCACACATATCAACACAGACAGTCACAGATTGCTGATTAGAATGCGAATCCTTACACCTAACTTGCTATTCAAGTGTTAAAGTGGCTAACAATGTGTGTGAAGGGAATCCTGATCACTGGTTAGAGAATTGCGTATTTTCTCCAGACAGCACAGTAAGTGAGGTTTTTTGCTAACCCAGGCAAGTGACGGGGGTTACAGATAGTGTGTCATGAAGCCAAGATCCCTATTAAGACCGTCCTCATGTGTGCGGAACTTGGTATCAGTCCCTGCTCAGCGACTCTGCGCTGTCGTGTGTCACGATGGCCCCCTTGAAAAACATTTACCCGCAAGTCGGAGGCCGAATGCCCATGACTGCTGAAGTGTTCGCCCACAGGAAGGGAACTGTTTTGCCTGGTGATTGTTGAGCGACGCTCATTCATCCGCTGTCGTAGTGTGTGCATGGTCTCCCCAATGTACCATGCTTTGGGACATCCTTTCTTGCAACGTATTAGGTAGACAACGTTGGCCGAGTTGCAAGATTATGTACCGTGTGCGTGGTGAATGGTATCCTCACGTTTGATGATGTCGTCCATGTCTATGATCTGGCATGTGGTATTGTGGAGCAATTGAACCAGGGACACTCCTTGTCACAATGGATGTCTCGGCGCTCTACACCAACATCCCCCACGACGATGGTATTGCTGCAACTGCCTCAGTACTCAATGCCAACAACTGCCTGCCACTTTTCTTTGTCCCTGGTTGTCCACAATACCTCACAACCCTGCCACAGCAATCTCTGCAAGACATGCCAGATCATAGACATGGACGACAACATCAACTCGGCCAACGTTGTCTATCTAATACGTTGCAAGAAAGGATGTCCCGAAGCATGGTACATTGGGGAGACCATGCAGACACTCCGACAGTGGATGAATGAGCATCGCTCAACAATCACCAGGCAAAACAGTTCCCTTCCTGTGGGCAAACACTTCAGCAGTCATGGGCATTCGGCCTCCGACCTGCGGGTAAATGTTCTTCAAGGGGGCCTTCGTGACACACAACAGCGCAGAGTCGCTGAGCAGAGACTGATAGCCACGTTCCGCACACATGAGGACGGTCTTAATAGGGATCTTGGCTTCATGACACACTGTCTGTGATGCCCGTAACTTGCCTGGGTTAGCAAAAAACCTCACTTACTGTGCTGTCTGGAGAAAATACACAATTCTCTAACCAACGCTCAGGATTCCCTTCACACACATTGTTAGCCACTTTAACACTTGAATTGCAAGTTAGATGTAAGGATTCGCATTCTAATCAGCAATCTGTGACTGTCTGTGCTGATATGTGTGCTATTGCAGACCAGAACACTGCATTTGCCTGACAAAGACACAGAGTGTCGAAAGCTCACAAATTTACTATCAAATAAATCGGTTGGATTTAAAATTGGTGTTGCTAAATTCTTACTGAGTTCTTACTACCCCAGTCCAACGCCGGCATCTCTACATCCTGACTCTTCAAACCAGTTATTGCGCCCTTGTTGAAAGTGAAGGTGCCTGAGAACAGGAGAAAAGCAAATCATGGGCCAGGGATTTATTTTCTGTAAAAACCAAGATAAACTTGTAACCAGTCTGTGTCTGGCTGAGAACTGGTGAGGGGAGGGGAGAGCGGGGGTCTGCTTAAATAACATTCACATAAATATATTCATGATCTATTTGTGTCTAATGGAAAATCTAGTTTGAAATTGTTGCCAGTGGAAAATTTGTTAAAATGAAATAAATGGGCCTCAAAACTAATCAATGAATTCTCAGTCAGAAACAATAGTAAAAAAGTGGCTTCAAACTGTCCAGAAAAACGAGAGAAGCCAAGTTCAGTTTACAAACGGTCCGATGGACAGACCTGGTGTCTGATAAAATCAGCAACGGGGGTAGTTCCGTAATTATAACTGATTAAAATAACGCCTGTTTAGTGACCTGAGTGATGGTGGTATAGTGGTGAGCATAGCTGCTTCCCAAGCAGTTAATCTGGGTTCGATTCCCAGCCATCGCATTGATAATTTGTTTAGAACTTAATCCTCTTCTTCCTGTGTTTTCAACAGAATGGACAAAAGCACGGGCAATCCAGCATTTGACGATGATGGGAAACAACACAGATTTTTCTTTTTTTTTACTTGTTTTTCATCCGGATCTAATTCGTTTCTAATGAAAAATTCCTGAGCTACAAAAACATGTCTCTGACCTAGGAAACGAGTTCTCTGTCAAACAACAAAGAGAACAAAGAACAACACAGCACGGGAAACAGGCCCTTCGGCCCATCGAGCCCACGCCGCCATTTTAACGTTCCCACTTTCACCCATGACCCTTGTCGATGTTTATGGAAATCTGTATTAGAACCACATTGGGGAGACAATTTAGGGATAATTTGTTTCGCCAATCAGCCTAAGAGCACATCTTTGGGACGTGGGAGGAAACGGGAGCACCCGGAGAAAACCCACGCAAGCACGGGGAGAATGCACAAACTCCCACAGACACAGGCCCAAATCCCTGTATCTGCACAGCACAGCGATAGTCACTGAGCTGTCAGAGACAAAGATACAAAGTAAAAGTAGAGGAACAAGTTTCAGCTCACACACTGTGCTCAGTACAACAACGGTGCCTGATGAAGTTAGTATATGAACGCTACCGACGTGCTTATATGAGGCAGGTGAATTGTGTCGCTGCGATGGCCGAGTGGTTAAGGCATTTATTTGAAATCCAATGGGGTTTTCCCGCGCAGGTTCGAGACCCTGCTCGCAGCGATTATCATTTGATGCGTTTTTTTATTATTATTAAGCAACACAGCACGGGAAACAGGCCCTTCGGCCCAACGAGCCCGCGCCGCCGTCATACCAAATACATTATCCTATTTTAATATTCCTATATAATAATAATATATATATTATTCCTAATTTGGAAAATTTTCACCATAGGGACAATTTGTTACCCAATCAGCCTAAGAGCGAATTTTTGGGTTGTGGGAGGAAACCGGAGTGCCCGGAGAAAACCCACGCAACCACGGGGAGAACGCGCAAACTCCCGCAGACACCGGCCCAATTCCAAGTGTCTGCACAGCCACATCGATAGTTTCTGAGCTGTCATGGTGCCCTTCAGATGGTCCACATAAAGCACCCATTTACGACATGAGGTACCAGGCAACCCATGAATCAACATCCAAGAGCTGTACCCGCACCACCTGCCGAATGCGTGCTCAAATTATGGACCGAATTACCTGTGGAAAAAAGCCGTAGTTAAACAGTCCTAATTTATCCCTCTATCTGCATACCGCTCATGTGGCTGTCCAAGAGACCCTTAAACAGCCCCAGCGCGCCTGCTCCCACCACCTTACTCGGCAGTGCATTCCACACCCCCACTACCCTTTGTGTGAAAAACTGCCCTCTAATATTCATCCTATACATAGCCCCCCTCACCCTATGGCCATGACCTCTCGTCCTATCCATTTCTAAAGGTGGAAAAAGTTTACCTCCATTTACTCTATCTATACCCCTTATAATCTTATACACCTCTATGAGATCCCCTCTAAGCCGACGTCTTTCAAGTTTGCTTCTGTCAGGCGCAGAGCCAAAACTCCGACTGATTTGGTTTTGGAGGGTATGAAGTATTTGGATCGCAATCATGCTCTCAGCTCCGGGCCGAGTGCAGGAAGGTGAGCTTGAAGAGGACACCTGGGTGCCCTCGGGCTGGCATTGACAAGATAAGCCGAATGATTCTGTGCTGTTACATTTCTCTGGTTCTTTCTATGGTCATGATGTAGAGACGCCGGCGTTGGACTGGGGTAAAGTCAATAAACTCAGCAGTCACGTTCATTCGGCCTCCGACCTTTGGGTAAATGTTCTTCAAGGGACCCTTCATGACACACGACAGCGCAGAGTAGCTGAGCAGAGACTGATAGCCAAGTTCCGCACACATGAGGACGGTCTTAACAGGGATCTTGGCTTCATGTCACACTATCTGTAACCACCATGACTTGACTGTGTTAGCAAAAAACCTCACTTACTGTACTGTCGGGAGAAAATACACATTTCTCTAACCAATGCTTCATTCACATTGTTAGCCACTTTAACACTTGAATAGCAGGTTAGGTGTAAGGATTCGCATTCTAATCAGCAATCTGTGACTGTCTGTGCTGATATGTGTGCTATTGCAGACCAGAAAACTACTAGGAAAGTACAGGGACTGGGAACATCTGGAATGTGGAGCTTATTCAAGGAGCAGCTGCTGCGAGTCCTTGATAAGTATGTCCCTGTCAGGCAAGGAGGAAATGGTCGAGTAAGAGAACCTTGGTGTACGAAAAAAGTTGATTTGCTGGTTAAAAGGAAAAAGGAGGCTTATGTCAGGATGAGGATTGAAGGCTCGGTTAGTGCAATGGATAGCTATAGATTAGCCAGGAGGGAGCTAAAGAGTGAATTGAGGAGAGCGAAGAGAGGACACGAGAAGACTTTGGCTGATAGGATTAGGGAGAATCCTAAAGCTTTGTTTAGATATGTTAAGAATAGAAGATTGGTTAGGGCAAGATTAGGGACAGTCATAGACAGCAGTGGGAAGTGGTGCGTGGAGCCTGAGGAGATTGGAGAAGTACTGAATAAATATTTCTCTTCGGTATTCACGCAGGGTGATGTAAATGTAGTTATGGAGAACACTGAGGTACAGGGTAGCAAACTGGAAGGTATCGAAGTAGATAGGGAGGATGTGCTAGATATTCTCGAGGGTTTGAAGTTGCATAAGTTCCCTGGGCCGGACGGGATTTACCCTAGGATTCTCTGGGAGGCAAGAGAGGAGATTGCAGAGCCTCTGGCTCTGATCTTCAGGTCGTCGTTGGTTAGGGGTGTGGTTCTGGAGGACTAGAGGATAGCAAATGTGGTCCTGCTGTTCAAGAAGGGGAAGAGAGAACTTCCAGGGAATTATAGGCCAGTGAGTCTTACTTCTGTGGTGGGCAAAGTATTGGAGAGAATAATTAGGGATAGTATTTATAGTTATTTAGAGAGTAATGAATTGATTGGAGATAGTCAGCATGGTTTTGTGAAGGGTAGGTCGTGCCTTACTAACCTCATTGAATTTTTTGAAAAAGTGACTAAGGAGGTGGATGGGGGTAAGGCGGTTGATGTGGTATATATGGACTTTAGTAAGGCGTTTGATAAGGTGGCCCATGGAAGACTTCTGCAGAAAATGCAGATGTATGGGATAGAGGGTGATTTAGCTAATTGGGTTAGGAATTGGCTAGCAGATAGAAGACAGAGGGTGGTGGTTGATGGGAGATATTCATCGTGGAGTTCGGTGACAAGTGGTGTACCTCAGGGGTCTGTTTTGGGGCCCCTGCTGTTTGTAATTTTTATAAATGATCTGGATGAGGGTATTGAAGGATGGATTAGTAAATTTGCAGATGACACTAAAGTCGGTGGAGTGGTAGATAGTGAAGAGGGGTGTTATAGTTTGCAGAGGGACTTGGACAAGTTGCAGAGCTGGGCCGAGAGGTGGCAAATGGAGTTTAATGTGGAAAAGTGTGAGGTAATGCACTATGGCAGAAATAATAAATGTGTAGAGTATAGGGCAAATGGTAGGATTCTTAGTAGTCTAGATGAACAGAGGGATCTTGGTGTGTATGTGCATAGATCCCTGAAAGTAGGCAGTCAGGCCGAGAAGGTTGTTAGGAAGGCATATGGAGTCTTGGCTTTTATTGGTAGAGGGATTGAATTTCGGAGCCGCAACGTCATGTTGCAACTGTACAAAACTCTAGTGCGGCCGCACTTGGAGTATTGTGTGCAGTTCTGGTCCCCGCATTATAAGAAAGATGTGGAGGCATTGGAGAGGGTACAGAGGAGGTTTACCAGGATGTTGCCTGGTATGGAGGGCAGGTCTTATGAAGAGAGGCTGAGGGATTTGAGGTTGTTTTCGTTAGAAAGGAGGCGGCTAAGAGGGGACCTTATTGAAACATATAAGATGATTAGAGGTTTAGATAGGGTGGACAGTGATAGCCTTTTTCCTAGGATGGAGAAAGCTAGCACGAGGGGACATAGCTTTGAATTAAGGGGTGGTGGTTTTAGGACAGATGTCAGAGGTAGGTTCTTTACCCAGAGTGTGGTAAGGGTATAGAATGCCTTGCCTGCGTCAGTTGTAGATGCGCCAAGTTTGGTGGCGTTTAAGAGGTTAGTAGATAAGTTTATGAATGAAGAGGGAATGGTTTAGTTTAGAGGGTCACCGCTTGTTCCTAATTGGTCGGCGCAACATCGAAGGCCGAAGGGCCTGTTCTGCGCTGTAATGTTCTACGTTCTATGTTCTATGTGATGGGCTACACGACAGCTCAGTGACTCAAAAATAGAACATTACTGAGCTCAGTAATAGAACGTTACTGCACAGAACAGGCCCTTCGGCCTTCGATGTTGCGCCGACCAATATAAAAAACAATGCCCCTCCAAACTAAACCATTCCCTTCTCTTCCATATACTTATCAACTAACATCTTAAACGCCACCAAACTTGGCGCATCTACAACTGACGCAGGCAAGGCATTCTATACCCTTACCACACTCTGGGTAAAGAACCTACCTCTGACATCTGTCCTAAAACCACCACCCCTTAATTCAAAGCTATGTCCCCTCGTGCTAGCTTTCTCCATCCTAGGAAAAAGGCTATCACTGTCCACCCTATTTAAACCTCTAATCATCTTATATGTTTCAATAAGGTCTCCTCTTAGCCGCCTTCTTTCTAACGAAAACAACCTCAAATCCCTCAGCCTCTCTTCATAAGACCTGCCTTCCATACCAGGCAACATCCTGGTAAACCTCCTCTGTACCCTCTCCAATGCCTCCACATCCTTCTTATAATGTGGGGACCAGAACTGCACACAATACTCCAAGTGCGGCCGCACTAGAGTTTTGTACAGTTGCAACATGACGTTGCGGCTCCGAAATTCAATCCCCCTACCAATAAAAGCTAAGACTCCATATGCCTTCTTAACAACCTTCTCGACTTGACTGCCTACTTTCAGGGATCTATGCACATACACACCAAGATCCCTCTGTTCATCAAGACTACTAAGAATCCTACCATTAGCCCTATACTCTACACATTTATTATTTCTGCCATAGTGCATTACCTCACACTTTTCCACATTAAACTCTATTTGCCACCTCTCGGCCCAGCTCTGCAACTTGTCCAAGTCTCTCTGCAAACTATAACACCCCTCTTCACTATCTACCACTCCACCGACTTTAGTGTCATCTGCAAATTTACTAATCCATCCTTCAATACCCTCATCCAGATCATTTATAAAAATTACAAACAGCAGGGGCCCCAAAACAGACCCCTGAGGTACACCACTTGTCACCGAACTCCACGATGAATATCTCCCATCAACCACCACCCTCTGTCTTCTATCTGCTAGCCAATTCCTAAACCAATTAGCTAAATCACCCTCTATCCCATACATCTGCATTTTCTGCAGAAGTCTTCCATGGGCCACCTTATCAAACGCCTTATTAAAGTCCATATATACCACATCAACCGCCTTACCCCCATCCACCTCTTTAGTCACTTTTTCAAAAAACTCAATGAGGTTAGTAAGGCACGACCTACCCTTCACAAAACCATGCTGACTATCTCCAATCAATTCATTACTCTCTAAATAACTATAAATACTATCCCTAATTATTCTCTCCAATACTTTGCCCACCACAGAAGTAAGACTCACTGGCCTATAATTCCCTGGAAGGTCTCTCTTCCCCTTCTTGAAGAACGGGACCACATTCGCTATCCTCCAGTCCTCCGGAACCACACCCGTAACCAACGAAGACCTGAAGATCAGAGCCAGAGGCTCTGCAATCTCCTCTCTTGCCTCCCAGAGATTTAAGACAGAATTTGAGGGAGCGATAGCATCCCGACAGTGCGGAAAGAGGCCATTCAGCCCGGATGCTGCGCATCGACTTTCCAACAGTGAATCCCTCCCTGTCACCCTACGTAATTACTCTGTCAATCCCACTAACAATAAGGATAAATTTATCGTGGCCTATCCAATTAATTTACACATCGTTGGAGATGGGAGGAAACAGGAGCATCCGAAGGAAACCCACGCAGACACGGGGAGAGCGTGCAAACTCCACGCAGACAAGCACTCAAGAATGTAAAAAGTGGTCTTTCGGTTGACAAATTCTGGAGATTCCCCTTCAATTTTTTTGGCATCTGGGAATCAGAGAAGTAACTAAAAATAGAAGTGAAAATAGAAATAATCACGGCAGTTATTTACATGGCTGTAAAGTTTGGTATTTTGTACCTGTTGACCGCATGGCCTAATGGATAAGGCGTCTGATTTCGGTAACTATGGCGACGATGATATCACAAGATTGCAGGTTCGAGTCCTGTCGTGGTCGTTTTATGCAGAAATCCGGTAGAACTTCCGGCAAACCGAGGTTTCTTTCTTCAGCTGAAAGTTCTGCATTTTCTTCCAAACATTGCAGGGCACTTTCTCAGAATACATTTCCTTGTTGGTTTGTTCATTAAATTTTCACACCTCATTATTTTATTTTCCTCCCCAGAAATGAATCGCTTTTGTGTGTTCTGAATAAATTTTGATGCGCCCGAATGGAGCAACAGGCTTTGTAGCAAATTGTTGAATAAAATTCTGTGGAGGAAAATCTAATCTCCTCAGGAAGGGGTTTAATAAGGAGCTGAGTGAAGTGTTTCTGTTTACAGGGATGAAATGAGATGTCACTGGGCTGGTAATCCAGAGGCTCACACTAATCTTTGCAGGCACGGAGTAAATCCCACCATGGCAACTGATGAAATTTAAATTCACTATTTACTCAATCTGGAATTGAATGCTACTCTCCGTAATGGCGGCCTTGAAACTACCAGTGACTGTTGTTCACTATAATCTGGTTCACCCATGCACGTTAGATGAATAACTTTGGCCTCCTTAACTGGTCTGGCCTAAATGTGAGTCCAGACCCAGAGTAAGAGGGTGACTCTTAACTGACCTCTGAAAAAGTCAAACGAGCCACTCTCAGTTAAAGGAAAATGCCTTTCAGACTCTCTGGTGCGGCCGCACTTGGAGTATTGTGTACAGTTCTGGTCGCCACATTATAAGAAAGATGCGGAGGCATTGGAGGGCGTGCAGAGGAGGTTTACTTGGATGTTGTCTGGTATGGAGGGTACGTCTTATGAGGAAAGACTGAGGGAATTGAGGTTATTTTCATTTGAGAGAAGGCGGCAAAGAGGTGACCTTATTGAGGCATATAAGATGATCAGCGGATTAGACAGGGTGGACAGTGATAACATTTTTCCTCGGATGGAGAAGGCTAGCGCGAGGGGACATAGCTTTAAATTAAGGGGTGGTAGATATAGGACGGATGTCAGAGGTAAGTTCTTTACCCAGAGGGTGGTAAGGGTATGGTAATGGCCTGCCTGCAGCAGTTGTAGATGAGCCAAGTTTGGGGGCGTTTAAGTGGTCAGTGGATAGGTTTATGTATGAAAAGCGAATGGTTTAGGTTAGAGGGTCATTGCTTTTTGATCGGCGCAACATGAATCGTCACTGTCATTGTCATCGTCATCGTCATTGATCGGCGCAACATCGAGGGCCGAAGGGCCTGTTCTGCGCTGTAATGTTCTATGTTCTATGAAAGACAATTAGTCAAGAACAACAAATGCTGGTCCTGCAGGCTGCACCAACAGGACATAAAATAGATTCATTGAATAGAAAGAATATGGCCTCGTAACGGACTGAGAAATTGGATCCTTCTTCTCCTGTAATAACAAGGCTGAGGGATGGGCTGATGCTGGGATTAAAATTAGTAAACATTTTTGGAAAATAAAATCGATAAAATAGGACCAAAGATGGGCAGATAAGAATATATCTCACTCATACATGCCATTGATGGTTGGGGTTTTAACGCAATGATGTACATACGACCAGTGGCAGTTGTAGACCAACTGCCTGCGGCAGTTGTAGATGCGCCAAGTTTGGTGGCGTTTAAGAGGTTAGTTGATAAGTTTATGGAAGAGAAGGGAATGGTTTAGTTTGGAGGGTCATTGCTTTTTTCATAATTGGTCGGCACAACATCGAAGGCCGAATGACCTGTTCTGCGCTGTAATGTTCTATGTTCGAGTGTATCAGCGCATCCTAATTGTGTGAGGGAAATTCCATCAGTAATGCTTCCGCAACAGCCTCAAGCGTGGCCGGTTAGTTCAGCCCGTTAGAGCGTGGTGCTAATAACGCCAAGGTCGCGGATTCAATCCCCGTACGAGCCAGTTAATTTTACCTTAAAGTACACCCACCTCACCACCCCTCCCCCTCCACGACATCCTCTAGACTGAAGCGAGGCAGCATTCATGCTGATGACTGGAGGAGGTTGAAAATGGACAAAACATATCCCCCAATCTGCAGCAAACTTTTATAGGCAAAATGGCGGCAAAGAAGACAGTAACAGAGAAGAAAGCTCTGTGAGCCGAGAATGGGCCTGTTCACTCACATGAAGACTCATAGCAGAAACTCACGGCCCTGAATGGGTGTCACCATAGAATCGAAGGACAGGCAACCATAACAACTGTTTGTTACAAAATAAATATCATAAAAACACGTTCAACAATAGCATTGTTAAATTTTTCCCATCTCCAATATAATTTGAACAATTCTTGTTTGTTTGTCCCTCTTTGGTCTGTGAGCTTCGCTTTACCCGAGTGTGCTGACATCTACCGGCCACAACCCAGAAGTTCAACAGAGGGAAGACATTCACATAAATTGAGGGTTTTGCAGGAATAGGTCGATACGAACAATTAATGCTGGGGTGTGAGAGGATAGACTTCAGAATTTAATCATAAATTCAACTGTAGAAATTACTCTTAAATTATCATTGAGTTTGTAGCATTTGCAATCCTCAATCGGCCAAAGCGTTGCAGTTGGCACTTGTCCTAAGGGTATGATTCTCGTTTGGGGTAGAATTATCGTGCTCGAGGTCCCGGGCTCATAATCCTGGACAAGCCCAGCCACGGTTTATTAAATCGGAAGCAGCTTTCAGCTCACGAGAATTCCCTGCAGTGAATATATTACTGCAGAATACAAGAAGAAAAATCACCAGATTGAAATTTATGTTGTCCATACAAGATACGAACCGCGAAAGAATTTTGGGCAGCACACCAGTGGCACAATGGTTAGCAACTCGTGTCATACAGCGCCTCGGCTTACTGTGTGCAGTTTGCACGTTCTCCCCATGTCTGAGTGGGTTTCCTCCTGCAATCCACAGATGTCCGGGCTAGGTAGATTGGCCATGTTAAGTTGACCCTCCTGTCAGGAGGATCATCAAGGTAAATGAGGGTTACAGCACCATGGCCTGAGTGGGAATGTGGTCGGTACAGATTTGATGCGCCAAATGGGCTTCTTCTGCAAGGTAGGGGTCCTATGATTGGAGACGATTAGCACAGCTGCATTTAATGGAAAACTGAGCAAGAGTTGGAGGGAGAATGGATTTCAGAGACAAAAAGATAATGCCCCATGGAATAGTTTGGTTAGAGGATCATGTCGAGCAGTTATCAATTAGAAAATGTCCCAATTTCATTTAGGTATTTTATTTATTGAGTTGTCCCAGATCTACAAAGTGGCTCAGAGACTGGGAGACAAACAGTCAATCGCAATCCCAGTGTGAACAAAGGACAGAGTGATACAGAATGATCATTCACTCATGTACACCCATAGAGACTGACAGATAGACAATGAATTCCACACTCTATTCCTGCATCATACACCAAGTGATACAGAATGGTTTTCACATCCATACACACAGAATAGTTACAGCACAGGAAAAAAGAATCGGACACTTTGTGTCTGGGAGTTGCCATCTCTACAGAAGCTCAGCTATCACAGTCCACAACCGAAAACACGGCAACAAAATTTGCAGTAGACACAATATATGTCGGAAAGTAACTTGTGGAGTGGACGTAAGGAGCTTGGAGATAGTTATAGAAAAGTTATGTGCATGGGTAGAAACCTGGCAACTGGAATATAATGTGAAGTTATTCGTTTTGGCAGAAAGAGAACAAAATCAGATGCTTGTTCAATTCTAGAAGGGCTGAAAACTTCCCCAGATGCACAGGAATCACATTGTGTACGAATCACAAATATTTAGTATGCAGATACAGCAAGTAATAAAAAAAAGGCAAATGGAATGTTTGCGCTGTTACAAGTGGTTGACCATGTAAGAAAATAATGTTATGCTTCAGTTATTTAGGTCATTAGAGAAGTATCTTGAATATTGTCTAAAATTTCGATATCCATATTAAATGAAGGATGCAAATGTCTTGTAAAGTGTCCAGAAGAGATTGCCAGTTTGAAAACTTGAATAGTTCGACAATGCAGAGGAGATTTATCAGATTGAGAAGAGGAAAGGTTTCACAGACTGGCTGGACATCTTTGCTCCGGAAATACTCCGAGTGAGAGGGACCTTCTTCAAAGCACATGAGATCTTGAACGGTCTTCACAAGTTGCGCGTGGAAATGATGTCTCTTCTTGTGAGTGAATGCAGAACAACGGGCACTGAAAGAAAACTGAGCTTGCTCTTTTGGGACGGCAAATTCTGTTGTCTGGGAGCATTGCGCGACTTTGGAACTCTGCCTCAGAAGGCGGTGGAGACAGGGAAACTGAACACTTTTAATCCGGAAATAGATAGATACCTATTTGGCAACAGAATCAAAAGTTATCGGGAAAAGATGGAAATGGAGAAATCGAAACACGAATAGATGAGCCTCATGATTTAGTGAATGGCGGGACAGTCTTGTTGGGCCGAATGGTGTCCTTCTACCCTTATTTCCTCTGTTTGTGTGTCCGTCGCCTGAGTGTAAATTTCCCATCAACAGGATTGCTGAAACTCACCAATACTCACGGTTCACTCGAAACATCGGAATTGAAATAAAACATGGAAAAAATAATATCTGACTGGGATTCACAGTTCTGTCAGACTTGAGGTTGTTTTTCGAGTTCTGCAGAGATATTATCTCTGAAATGAGTTCTCTGGAGGTAAACACTGCTTCGGCTTTCACTCATAGTTGCCACCATCATTGCAAAGAAATAAGTTTGAAAAAAAAATGGAGGGCTCGTCCGGGATTTGAAGCCGGGACTTCTCGCATTTTAACGCTACGCCGAAAGCGAGAATCATACCCCTAGACCAACGAGCCACCCGCGATAATCCAACCCATGAAAACAACTTTTCAAAGGATCCCAAATTTAGGCAAATTTTTTGACAACTCATCGGAGATTTATTGAACAATGTTCCATTTCACTGTCTGTTTTGATGAAGTCATGATGTGGAGATGCCGGCGTTGGATTGGGGTAAAAACAGTAAGAATTCTCACAACACCAGTTTAAAGACCAACGCGTTTATTTGATAGTAAACCCACAAGCTTTCGCGGTTTGTCCCTTGGTCGGGTGATGAAGGGGCAAACCCCGAATGCATGTGAGTTTACTATCAAATAAATTGATTGGACTTTAACCTGGTGTTGTGAGACTTCTTACTCAGTCAAAGAAGACAGAGGATCACAGTGGAAGGATGTGTTTCTGAATAGGGGGCTGTGGCAAATAGTGTTCCTCAGGGATCAGTGCTGGGACCTTTGCTGTTTGTAATATGTAAATGATTTGGAGGAAAATGAAACTGATTTGATTACTAAGTTTGCAGAAAACACAAAGGATGGTGGATTTGCGGAGAGTGATGAGGACCATCAGAGGATACAGCAGAATATAGATCAGTTGGAGACTTGGGCAGAGAGATGACTGATGGAATTTAATCCCGAGAAATGTGGGTTAATTCATTTTGGAAGGTCTAATATAGATAGGAAATGTACAGTGAATGACAGAACCCATGAGAGTATTGATAGCCAAAGGGATCTGAGTGGACAGGTACACAGGTGACTGAAAGTGACAATGCAGGTGGAGAAGGTAGTCCCGAAGGTTAGCGGCATGCGTGCCTTCATCGGCCGGGGCATTGAGTTTCAAAATTGGTAAGTCATGTTGCAGCTTTATAGAACCTTACTTAGGCTGCACTTGAAATACAGTGTTCAGTTCTGACCGCCACTCTACTAGAAGAATGTGAAGGCTTTGGAGAAGGTACAGAAAAGATTTACCAGGATGTTGCCTGGCAGGGAGGGTATTAGCTATGAGGAGAGGTTGAACAAACTTGATTTCTTCTCACTGGAACGCCGGAGGTTGAGGGGCGACTTGCTAGAAGCCCACAAGATTACGAGAGGCATGGAGAGAATGGATAGTCAGAAGCTTTCTTCTTATCCCTGAGTGAAAGAGTGAGTTTCTAGGGGACGAAGGTTTAAGGTGCGAGGGACAAGGTTTAAAGCAGATGTATGAAGCAGAGAGTGGTGGGTTCCTGGAACTCTTTGCCGGGGATGTAGTGGATTTGAATGACTTCTTACAGGTGTTTTGGCAAATACATGAATAACATGGAAATAGAGGGATCTGGTCCCCGGAATGGAAGCAGGGTTTAGATAATTCGGGCAGCATGATCGATGCAGTCTTGGAGGGCCGAAGGGCCTGTTTCTGTGCTGTAATTTGTTTTGTTCTTTTTTCACCCAGAGAAAATCCACGCAAACACGGGGAAACATGGAGACTCCACACAGACAGTGACCCAAGCCGGGAATCAAATCCGGGTCCCTGGTGCCGTGAGGCAGCAGCGGCTTCCTATCCACCCTGTCCATTTCTTATGCAACTCAATCAGGTCTCCTCTCAGCCTTCACTGCTCTAAACAAAATAATCTGATCCAATCCAATCTCTCTTCATATCTCAAATTCTCCATCCCAGTCTACGATCTGGTCCCTGGTGAATGGACACTGCACCCTCTCCAGTGCAATCAAATCCTTACTGTAGTGATTTGACCGGAACTGCGCACTGTCCTCCAGCGGTGGCTTCACCAATATTTTGTCCAGCTCGAACTGAACCTTCCTGCTCTTACAGTCATGCATTAATATTCCATTCCTCACGCTGCATGAATTTTCATAACTCACAGACTCAAAGGTATTTCCAATATTGAAACACATTAGAAATTTCCTTTGTACTTTCAGGGAACTGGGGATCATTGAATCATCCAAAAATAGAACTGAAAAAAAATGAAAATTTATTCACATTGTGCGAATATCAGGGCAATATTCGACATATTGGCGAATTGAACGAACGTTGATCTCCGGTCACAAAAAGTGCAAATATAAAGATTGGCATTTTTGAAAGTATCATTTCTTGACAGTCTTTTATTCCTGTTTTTTGTCCGAGATGTGGACAAGTTGCAGAGCTGGGCCGAGAGGTGGCAAATGGAGTTTAATGTGGAAAAATGTGAGGTAATGCACTATGGCAGGAATAATAAATGTGTAGAGTATAGGGCTAATGGTAGGATTCTTAATAGTGTTGATGAACAGAGGGATCTTGGTGTATTTGTGCATAGATCACTGAAAGTAGGCAGTCAAGTCGATAAGGTTGTTAAGAAGGCATATGGAGTCTTAGCTTTTATTGGTGGGGGATTGAATTTCGGAGCCGCAACGTCATGTTGCAACTGTACAAAACTCTAGTGCGGCCGCACTTGGAGTATTGTGTGCAGTTCTGGTCGCCACATTATAAGAAAGATGTGGAGGCATTGGAGAGGGTACAGAGGAGGTTTACCAGGATGTTGCCTGGTATGGAGGGCTGGTCTTATGAAGAGAGGCTGAGGGATTTGAGGTTGTTTTCGTTAGAAAGGAGGCGGCTAAGAGGGGACCTAATCGAAACGTATAAGATGATTAGAGGTTTAGATAGGGTGGACAGTGATAGCCTTTTTCCTAGGATGGAGAAAGCTAGCACGAGGGGACACAGCTTTAAATTAAGGGGTGATAGTTATAGGACGGATATCAGAGGTAGGTTCTTTACCCAAAGGGTGGTTCGGGATTGGAATGCCCTGCCTGCAGCAGTTGTAGATGCGCCAAGTTTGGTGGCGTTTAAGAGGTTAGTTGATAAGTATATGGAAGAGAAGGGAATGGTTTAGTTTGTAGGGGCATTGCTTTTTATATTGGTCGGCGCAACATCGAAGGCCAAAGGGCCTGTTCTGTGCTGTAATGTTCTATGTTCTATGTTTTCAAAGTTAGAGAACAACACAAGCAGAATTTGGCACAATAAAATTGCGATAAACTCGCCGTCGGGGAATTGAACCCCCGTCTCCCGCGTGAGAGGCTGGGATACCAACCACTATACTAACGAGGAGTCAGTACACAACATGGCCATACGCGTTGTACACTTGCCACTTACACTTCCGGAGCGACAACTCATTTGAAAGAACAAAGAACAAAGAACAAAACAGCACGAGAAACAGGCCCTTCGGCCCAACGAGCCCGCGCCGCCACCCCGATGTTCCCACGTCTACCCGTGATCCCTGTCTGTGTTTATAGGTATATGAACAAAAAAAACAAATTTGAGACAATTTAGCGAGAATTTGTTTTGCCAATTAGCCTAAGAGCACATCTTTGGAATGTGGGAGGAAACCGGAGCGCCCGGAGTAAACCCACGCAAGCATGGGGAGAATGCGCAAACTCCCACAGAGACAGGCCTAAATCCATGTATCTGCACAGCACAGCGATAGTCACTGAGCTGTCGTGTAGCCCATCACATAGAACATAGAACGTAGAACATTACAGCGCAGAACAGGCCCTTCGGCCTTCGATGTTGCGCCGACCAATTAGGAACAAGCGGTGACCCTCTAAACTAATCCATTCCCTTTTCATTCATAAACTTATCTACTAACCTCTTAAACGCCACCAAACCTGGCGCATCTACAACTGACGCAGGCAAGGCATTCTATACCCTTACCACCCTCTGGGTAAAGAACCTACCTCTGACATCTGTCCTAAAACCACCACCCCTTAATTCAAAGCTATGTCCCCTCGTGCTAGCTTTCTCCATCCTAGGAAAAAGGCTATCACTGTCCACCCTATCAAAACCTCTAATCATCTTATATGTTTCAATAAGGTCTCCTCTTTGCCGCCTTCTTTCTGACGAATACAACCTCAAATCTCTCAGCCCCTCTTCATAAGACCTGATTTCCATTCCAGGCAACATCCTGGTAAACCTCCTCTGTACCCTCTCCAATGCCTCCACATCTTTCTCATAATGCAGGGACGAGAACTGTACACAATACTCCAAGTGCGGCCGCACTAGAGTTTTGTACAGATGCAACATGACGCTGCGGCTCCGAAATTCAATCCCCCTACCAATAAAAGCTAAGACTCCGTATGCCTTCTTAACAAACTTATCGACTTGCTTGCCAAGGTCCAGGTCAAGCGTACACTAACGACGTGAAGCACTAGGATAATCTCAAAAAAAATCCAAGAGCAGTCCTCTCACGACCCATCGCATGTATGCCCCTCGTTATACAACAAGGTGGACCAAAGCACCTGTAGGATAAAAATAAGTACATCAGTATCATCTATTTACACACATCCCAGGGACTCCAAAGGCTCATGATCCCTAGTTTAAATCAGTTTTCTATACCCCTCCATTTCCATTCTGTTCATGTGCCCATCTAAGTATTTCCTAAATAACTCCAAAGTACCTGCCTCTGCCACTTTACTTGGCAGCGCATTCCATACCCCCACCACCCTCTATGTGGAAAAACTCCCTCTAGCATCCAAATTATTTCTTACCCCCTCACCCTAAGCCCGTGACCCCTCGTGCTATTTGAGTCCATCCTAGGAAAAAGCTTAACCTTGTTTACTCTATCTATTCCCTTCATGATCTTGTACACCTCTGTTAGATCTCCTCTAAGTCTACGTCTTTCTAAGGAAAACAGTGCCAATTTGCCTAATCTCTCCTCATAATTCACACCTTCACAGGCGCATCCTGGTAAACCTCCTCTGCACTCTCTCCAGAGTCTCCACGTCCTTCCGGTAGTAAGGCGACCAGAACTGGATGCAGTATTCCAAATGAGGTCTAACCACAGTTTTATACAACTGCAACATTAAAGGCCAGCTCTTGTATTCTATACCACTTCCTATAAAGGCTCACATACTATATGCTTTCTTCACAATCTTCTCCACCTGCTCTGCCACCTTCAGAGATTTGTTCACCTGCACCCCCAAGACCCTCTGCATTTCTTTACTCTTAATAGGTCTACCCTTTATCATATACCTCCCCCCTACATTCTTTCTCCCGAAATGCATCACCTCACTTTCATCTGGCTTGAATTCCATCTGCCATCTGTCTGCCCAAGCTACCAGCCTATCTATGTCCTGCTGCATCGCCTGACAATGCTCCTCACTATCCGCAAGTCCAGCCATCTTTGTATCATCTGCAAACTTGCTGATCACTCCACTTACTCCCTCTTCCAAGTCATTTATATATGTCGAAATGACTTATTTTCCCTACTACGGAGAATCATTTAATGCAGCAAACAGCGGCTTTAACTAACTGATTAATACTTTTGGATTAGCAGGAAAGAGGATGAGATGGATACATAAAAAGAAACACAAATCAAGTGGAGACAGAAAGGCGCGTTTGCTGTTCATATCAAACCGCATGTTCTTTTTAATTTTGGAGGAAAGAAGTCTTGAAGTCTGAACATACTGGACATTCTCAGCTGGTCTCTCCACAGATGATGTCAGACTCCCTGAGTCCTTCCAGCATTTTCATTTGTTGTTTCAAATTCCATCATCGGCAGTATTTTGCTTTTATCTTGTCTCTAAGTGCGTGTTTTCTTTTTTCTCTCCAAAACCGCTAAAAGTTTCAAGGTGCTTTATAACTGAGATGCATTTCTTTAATTATATTGTCTTTTTATTGCCCGAGGTAGAGGTGTGGATGGAGCAAAGATACAAAGTATTTTAAAATGTAATATCTATCATAGTGTGGAGATTTCTTATTTCGGGAACAATCAACATTATCCAGGCGCAAAAGCCAAAAACTGAGAAATAAGAATTCCATTAGCCTGACGTAATTTATACACGCAACCCTTTGATCTGGAGTCAGACGCACTACCGTTGGGCCACAAGCTCACAGCTCCAACTACCGTTTTACGTCTGTTATGTTGGGTGAATTTAAAGCTCACACCGGAGTTGTCTCCCTCTTTACTTTCTCAGGATTCCCATCGAAGGGAAGAGTAACAACGAACCAAAATTAACGATAAAGTAGAAACACAACATTAGCTTACAGCAAAATGTGTTGTTTGTTCAAGAGATGATTAGAAAGACAGTCATTGCATGACGCGGTGGCCGAGTGGTTAAGGCGATGGACTGCTAATCCATTGTGCTCTGCACGCGTGGGTTCAAACCCCACCCGCGTCGATAATGTATCTTCTCTGCCTCTTTATTGAGGGTGAACTCAATATGTGAGATTTTGTCCATGCCACCTGGGTTGGATGCTGTGTGAGGGAGGCTCGACGCCGAATGTCTTTCTTCTGCACTGTGGGGAATTTATGATTTTCGGAGCGGCAGTTTAACTTCTGTAAAAGCATTGATACACTTGTTCTTCTTCTAAAAAGCCGACCCTGATGAACTCCTGACCACAATTTTTGAAGATCTCACCAGACAACAATGATAATTCCACCATGTCATTCTTTGTGCCGCAGAGCCGCAGCTGCAGCGTTTATTTCTCATTCCTATATGGAAATTTCTGACGTTGTCAAACAGACAGTTCAAAAGTTGAGCAAGTGGACAGTGATTACATTTCAAAAATACTTCATTGTTATTAAAATATTTTGGGACGTCCTGTAGTTGCGAAAAAAACTGCATTAATTTCAGTAGAATTTCGTTAGGACACGGAGAGTTTGGTCGATTGGGAGGACATGTGGCAGATGAAGAATGAAGTGATTCCTTTTGGTGGGAAGAACACAGAGAGATCATATAAAATACAGGATATAATTACAAAACGGGGCGCAGGAAGCGCCGGAAATGGGTGAGCATTTGTATAAATCATTGAAGATGGTAGGACAGGTTGGAAGTGCCGTTATACCTGAAAGCAAAGATCTGATACAAATTTACTGCTAAGAAAATGCTGATGAACTATTAGAGAACACTTTAGATATTCTCAGCCTTACCCTCGGGGTGAAGTGTGATAATCCTTAAACTAAATCATCACCAGTAAACCTTCCCTGATGAGATGGGGATCAGTGGATGGTCATTTGGGACTAAACTGACTTTACCTTTAAATCTGTGTCATATTCAGACTGTGCTTTTCATTATCTGCTGCTGTGTGAGGATTGGGATCTTTCTGATTCTGTCTGTAGAACTGTGCGCGTACAAGCGATTTGTTCTGACAATCAGCTCCCGGAACCGTAAATTACCTTGGAATTCACTTTGTATTTGCAATCTCTGGGATTGTATACGAGTTGATGGATCTCCTCATTTTGAATCGCCGCTGTATTTTTGTTTTAGCGTAGCTGACTGGGCCATTGGATAGTGATTGCATTTCAAAAATACTTCATTGCCATTAACATATTTTAGAACGTCCTGTGGTTTTGAAAGAGCTACAAAAATTTCGCTAGAACTCGAATAGGATACAAACACTATTTTATTCGTTCATGAGGCCTGGGGGTCACTGGCTGGGAGCATTTATTGCCCAAACCCAGCAGCCCGAGGGCAGTTGAGAGTCAAATACATTGCTGTGGATTTGGAGTCACATGTGGTCAGACCGGGCCAGGACGGTAGATTTTGTTCCCTAAAGGGCATTAGTTTGCCATATAAGTTTTTCCAATGACGGTCATTAATTTCATGAAAAACAGTAGATTATTGATTACAGATATTTTTTATTAAGTTCAATTTCACCAGCTGCAATGGCAGAATTGGATCTCCAGAATATTAGCTGAGTTTCTGGATTAAGATTCCAGCGATAACATCACAAAACCATCCCCTGCAAATTTCCCTTAAAGCAACTGCTTTGACAGGTCAACTCCAAGCGCAGTTGAGAATGAAAAGCATTGCTGTGTGTCAGGAGTGACATGTAGGCCAGACAAAGTAAGAATGCCTTCCCCACAGAACATTATCGAATCAATTTTATTTTACGACAATCGATTGAAGGTCATTAATTCAGAATTTTTTATTGATTTCGAATTTCACCATCTGCAGTGGCAGGGGATGTGTGTGTGTGTGTGTGTGTGTGTGTGTGTGTGTGTGTGTGTGTGTGTGTGTGTATACGTGTGCGCGCGCGAGACAGACAGAGAGAGAGGGATTCACTCATTATCAGTCTGTATTTGAGTGTGGATTATTCACTTATATTCCCTCACAGGCACAGTCCTGCCCTTGTACTTGTCAAATCCTATTTAAAAAGAAACGCTTGTACCCCTGTGACCCTGGTGGGCGGGTTGGGATGGGGTGACGTTTGAAGCCAAACCTCAGGATGCTGAGTGTGAAAATCTGAGTATGTGTCAGAAAGTGAAGTGTGAACTTGGCTGTGAGAAGATCACAGGAAAGCTGTGTCTGGAGCTGGGCCCGAGAGAAAATTTTGGGTTGCCAGTAAATGGACTCCTGAAATGAAGGCACAAAATCAGAAACAGGAAATGCTGGAAATATTCAGCAGCTCCGAAAGCAGCTGTGGGGAGATGTTCCTGTCGCCAGGATGTAAATCTCCAATTAGATACTTCACGTTACTCAGGTTGTACAAGCTCAAATCTTATGAGTAAGGAGCAGGTAGCGCGGGAATTGGGTCTTTGTTGACTTGAGCAAACAGAACAATTCAGTAATGACCCCCGGGTGGTTTGGGGATCTCGGAGACGGGCTTCTAGCTGGGGTTGAAAAATGGAAACGCACATCGAGTTTTAAATGAGATGAAAATGAAAATGGAATTCAAATCAACTTATACAGATTCGGATGTCTATTAAGGGAGTCAGGTTGGCCGACCGGTGTAAAGGCGCTATGTTAAGGTCGCGGTCTTCTCCAGTGCCGGGGTTCAAATCCTACTCCTGCTATTGCTTTTCCCTCCTGTGCCAGGCACCATCCTAACCCGCGAAATCTCCCACCTAGAAGCAGGTGCACAGAAACAACGATCACCTGCAAGTTCCACTCCGAGAGAGACACACACCATCCTGACTTGGAAATATATTGCGTGTACTTTAATGCAAGAAGTATTCGCAATAAGGGGGAGGAACTTGCAGCTTGGATCAGGACCTGGAGCTTCGATGTTGAGGCTATTTCAGAGACATGGATAGAGCAGGGACAGGAATGGTTGTTGCAGTTTCCGGGGTTCAAATGCTTCAGTCGGAGTAGAGAAGGACGCAGAAGAGGGGGAGGAGTGGCATTATTAGTCAAAGACTGTATCACAGTGACAGAAAGGAAGTCTGATGAGGGCTTGTCTGTTGAGTATGGGCTGAGATTAGAAACAGGAGAGGAGAGGTCACCCTGTTGGGAGTCTTTTATAGACCTCCTAAAAGATCTAGAGAGGTTGAGGAAAGGATTGCAAAGTCGATCCTGGACAGAAGTGAAAGTAATAGAGTAATTTTTATGGGAGACTTTACTTTACGAATATTGATTGGAATAGCTATAGCTCTAGCTCGTTAGAGAGGTCAGTTTTTATACAAAGTGTGCAGGAACAAAAAAAGTGTTTTTTGATTCAATATGGAGAAAGGCCAACTGGAGGTGAGGCTACATGGATTTGGTGCTGGGCAATGAGCCAGACCAGGTGTTAGACTTGGAAGTTGGTGTACGTTTTGAAGGGAGTCAGGATGGCCGAGCGGTCTAAGGCGCTGCGTTCAAGTCACAGTTTCCTCTGGAGGCGTGGGTTCGAATCCCACTCCTGATATTGACTTAGGCAGTCAAGTGGATAAAGTTGTTAAGAAGGCATATGGAGTCTTAGCTTTTATTGGTAGGGGGATTGAATTTAGGAGCCGCAGCATCATGTTGCAACTGTACAAAACTCTAGTGCGGCCGCACTTGGAGTATTGTGTGCAGTTATGGTCCCCACATTATAAGAAAGATGTGGAGGCATTGGAGAGGGTACAGAGGAGGTTTACCAGGATGTTGCCTGGTATGGAGGGCAGGTCCTATGAAGAGAGGTTGAAGGATTTGAGGTTGTTTTGTTAGAAAGGAGGTGGCTAAGAGGGGATCTTATTGAAGCATATAAGATGATTAGAGGTTTAGATAGGGTGGACAGTGATAGCCTTTTTCCTAGGATGGAGAAAGCTAGCACGAGGGGACACAGATTTAAATTAAGGGGTATGAGTTATAGGACGGATATCAGAGGTAGGTTCTTTACTCGAAGAGTGATTAGGGAGTGGAATGCCCTGCCTGCAGCTGTTGTAGATGCGCCAAGTTTGGTGGCGTTTAAGAGGTTAGTTGATAAGTATATGGATGAGAAGGGAATGGTTTAGTTAGGAGGGGCATTGCTTTTTATTTTGGTCGGCGCAACATCGAGGGCCGAAGGGCCTGTTCTGTGCTGTAATGTTCTATGTTCTATTTTGGTGATAGTGACCACAATTCGGTTACGTTCACCTTAGTGATGGATAGGGATCGGCATGAAGCTGGGGGCAGTAGTTATAGCTGGGGGAATGGTAATTATGAGGCCATAAGGAGGGAATTAGGGTGCATAGGTTGGACTAGGAAACTACAGGGACTGGGAACATGTGAAATGTGGAGCTTATTCAAGGAGGAGCTACTGTGAGTCCTTGATAAGTATGTCCCTGTCAGGCAAGGAGGAAATGGTCGAGTAAGGAAACCATGGTGTACTAAAAAAGTTAATTCGCTGGTTAAAAGGAAAATGGAGGCTTATATCAGGATGAGGCTTGAAGGCTCAGTTAGTACATTGGATAGCTATAGATTAGCCAGGAGAGAGCTAAAGAGTGAGTAGAGAACAGCTAAAAGGGGACATGAGAAGACTTTGGCTGATAGGATCAAGGAGAATCCTAAAGCTTTCTTTCGGTATGTTAAGAATAGAAGATTGGTTAGAGCAAGATTAGGGCCAGTCAGAGACAGCAGTGGGAAGTTGTGCGTGGAGCCTGAAGAGATTGGAGAGGCACTGAATAAATATTTCTCTTCAGTATTCACACAGGGTGATGTAAATGTAGTTGTGGAGAACACTGTGATACAGGGTTGTAAACTGGAAAGTATTGAAGTAGATAAAGAAGATGTGCTAGATATTCTTGAGGGTTTGAAGTTAGATAAGTCCCCAGGGCCAGACGGGATTTACCCTAGGATTCTCTGGGAGGCGAGAGAGGCGATTACAGAGCCTCTGGCTCTGATCTTCAGGTCGTCGTTCGTTACGGGTATAGTGCCGGAAGACTGGAGGATAGCGAATGTGGTCCCATTGTTCAAGAAGGGGAATAGAGACTTTCCTGGGAATTATAGACTGGTGAGTCTTACTTCTGTTGTGGGCAAAATATTGGAGAGAATTATTAGGGATAGGATTCATAGTTATTTAGAGAGAAACGAATTGATTGGGTATAGTCAGCATGGTTTTGAGAAGGGTAGGTCGTGCCTTACTAACCTCATTGAGTTTTTTGAAAAAGTGACCAAAGATGTGGATGGGGGTAAGGCAGTTGATGTGGTATATATGGACTTCAGTAAGGCGTTTGATAAGGTGGCCCATGGAAGGCTTCTGGAGAAAATGCAGATGTATGGGGTTGAGTGTGAGTTAGCTCATTGGATGAGCAATTGGCTAGCTGATAGAAGACAGAGGGTGGTGGTTGATGGAAATTATTCATCGTGGAGTTCGGTTACAAGTGGTGTACCTCAGGGATCTGTTTTGGGGCCCCTGCGGTTTGTAATTTTTATAAATGATCTGGATGAGGGTATTGAAGGATGGATTAGTAAATTTGCGGATGACACCAAAGTCGGAGGAGTGGTAGATAGTGAAGAGGGGTGTTCTAGTTTGCAGAGAGACTTGGACAAGTTGCAGAGCCGGGCCGAGAGGTGGCAAATGGAGTTTAATGTGGAAAAGTGTGAGGTAATGCACTTTGGCAGGAATAATAAATGTGTAGAGTATAGGGCTAATGGTCGGATTCTTAATAGTGTTGATGAACAGAGGGATCTTGGTGTATTTGTGCATAGATCCCTGAAAGTAGGCAGTCAAGTCGATAAGGTTGTTAAGAAGGCACATGGAGTCTTAGCTTTTATTTGTAGGGGGATTGAATTTCGGAGCCGCAACGTCATGTTGCAACTGTACAAAACTCTAGTGCGGCCGCACTTGAAGTATTGTGTACAGTTCTGGTCCCCGCATTATAAGAAAGATGTGGAGGCATTGGAGAGGGTACAGAGGAGGTTTACCAGGATGTTGCCTGGTATGGAGGGCAGGTCTTATGAAGAGAGGCTGAGGGATTTGACGTCGTTTTCATTAGAAAGAAGGTGGCTAAGAGGAGAACTTATTGAAACATGTAAGATGATTAGAAGTTTAGATAAGGTGGACAGTGATAGCCTTTTTCCTAGGATGGAGAAAGCAAGCACGAGGGGACATAGCTTTAAATTAAGGGGTCGTAGTTATAGGACGGATGTCAGAGGTAGGTTCTTTACCCAGAGTGTGGTAAGAGTATGGAATGCCCTGCCTGCTGCGTTTGTAGATGCACCAAGTTGGGTGGCGTTTAAGAGGTTAGCAGGTAAGTTTATGGACGAAAAGGGAATGGTTTCGATTAGAGGGTCATTGCTTTTGTTAATTGGTCGGCGGAACATCGAAGGCCGAAGGGCCTGTTCTGTGCTGTAATGTTCTATGTTCTATGTTCTAACATGGCATCTGTTGACCGCCTGGTCTAATGGCTCAGGCCCCTTGCCTGAAGTCGGAATTTTTTGGTTCAATCACCAACAGGAATCTCCACCTTTGATGAAATATCTGGCACTGTGACTGTTACTTTAATTTTACAAGCAATGGACTTATCACACTCTGATGATTTATTCAGATATAATCCTTTGCCAAAAGGTAAAAAAGAGGAGCATGTGAACCGTAAGAATCGCCAAAATTTCAGTTCTATCGAACGTATCGAGAACATTCGCAAACAATCACATTTACCAAAGTACGAAGAGAAACTACAGAAAACATTCGTGAGCCTGAGGTGATTTGAACACGCAACATCCTGATCTGGAGTCAGACGCGCTACCGTTGCGCCACAAGCTCACAAACTAGAGTTCTTTTTACATCTGACTTTTGTTCGGTGATTTCAGAATCAAAACAAGGTGCTGAGAGAAGAATTGTCCCCTTCTTCACTTTCTCTGGATAAACATCGAACGGAAGAGCAACAGCGAACCAATGTTAACGAGAGATTAGAATCACCTGATTTTGCCCTGCGGGAGAAAAATATTTTTTTTTGTTATGTATGAGAAAAACACAAAAGGTGGTTTGGGGCCTGATCTATGTTTGACGTGGTTGCCGAATGGTTTAGAAGTTGATATCCTAATCTATGCTGTTCCGTACGTATGGTTTCGCATCTCCTTCTCCTCGGTGATGCATTTTCAATGTCTCCATTTTGACACATTTATTGACACTGAACCGATGAATCGTTTCGTGTTTTGCAGCACATGGAACCAAGGTAAAGTAATGACACAGAGTTCGACAGGCTTGAGGGGAGAATGGTCCAGCACCATTCCATGTCCTTATATTCCCAATCCAATGAGAAACGCGAGTTAATAATCGATTCAAATCAGGATTGCAGCTTCGGACTGGAAATTGCCACTCTGGAAATGTGTGGTTTCAAGATCTCCAAAGGACCTTGATTTGTGGATCTATTTTTTTTTTCCTTTCAAGAATAGGTAGGTCAGCTACGAAAATAGGTGCTGTATTGCCTGGTTGGGTCATGCTAAATTGCCCCTTGGTGTCAAGGCGATTGGCATGGGAAATATGGAAAGTTACGTGGACAAGAAACCATCCAAGACAACACACTTCAACCACTTCGAATCCAGAAGCATTCTCTCCATCTATCACTGAAGAACACGTGTAGCAGTGTGCACCATCTAAAGACGTACTACATGTACTCACCAGGTCTCCTTTGTCAGCACCTTCCAAACCCAAGATCATTGCAGTTTGCAAGTCCAAAGGCAATAGAAACAAATGAAAAAGACCACCAAGATTCGGGCACTATTATTTATTTATTGTTTATATTTATTGATTGTTGATTGCGTTACTGAGTCGGGAATTGAACCCAGGTCCCAGGAGCTGTGAAGCAGCAGTGCTATCCACGATGCTATCATACCGCCCCGAACATCGTCCGTGGCCGTTAACTCACCTGTGGCCAGTTAACTCATCTATGGCCGGTTAGCTCAGTTGGTTACAGCATGGCGCTAATAACGCCCAGATCGCTGGTTCGATTCCGGTACAGGCCAGTTTACCCTTCTATTCCTCAAACTGAAAGATATTGGGCGGCACAGCAGGCCATGCTGAAATTGCCTCTGAATGTCCTGAGATGGACCAGTTAGTGGGATTAGGGGCAAATAGGTAGGGCTATTGAGGTAGGGTTTGGGTGGAATGGTGGTCAGTGCAGACTCTGTGGGCACAAACGTCTTTATACACTGTAGGCTTTCTATGATTCTGTGAAGCCTTCTAAAATCACTGCATTTTCAGCATTCACAATAGAGTGAAAGACACTTTTAACTTCAAAAAATACTACGTATGGCAGCTGGAGCTTTCCCTCGGATTTTCAGGGATTTAGGATCATCTAAAGGCAGAACGAAAATAATATTGTCTCAGTATTTATTAAACATGGTGCTAACATCAGGTGAAGAAGCAATGAGCAGACCGCGTGGCCTAATGGATAAAGCATCTGAGTGTGTTGTTTGTAGTGATGGTATCAGAAAATTGCAGGTTTGAGTCCTGTTGTAATTTTTTCTGGTGGAACTTCCTGGGAACCGGTCTCCCACGTCATATTAAGTTTATATTTTCTTCCAAATATTGGAGGGTGTTTTCTCAGAATGTATATCCTTGTTATTTTGTCAATTCAATTTTAAAACAATTTTAGGTCCGAACAATTCCCCCAATCTGGGTGATTGAAATTTTGTGGCAGGAATTCTGATCTCCTCAGGAAGAGGTTTAATGCTGCGCTGAATGAACAGTTTTCGTTTACAGGGATGAAAGGTGATGTCACTGGGCTGGCAATCCAGAGTCCCGCGCTAATCTTTGGGGACACGGAGTGAATCCCACCACGGCAGCTGGTGAAATTCAAATTCACTTATTTGATACACAGAATCATTGATCAAAGCCAGAAACAGGAGTAGGCCATTCGGCCGAAATAATTCTGGAATTAAAAGCAAGCCTCAGAAATGGCGGATTTGAAATTCCTGATGATTGTTTTCCCACAGAAAATATCTTCACTGAACAAGACAGAACATTTCACACAACAAGAAACATCTTTACAGAACACAAAAAAAAAACTTCTGCGCCAGATGGTTCACATTAGCACAAACGGGTATCTGGTCAGACTCCGTTTGGAATATTGTGAGCAGTTTTGGGCCCCGTATCTAAGGAAATGCACTGGCTTTGGAAAGGATCCAGAGGAGGTTCACAAGAATGATCACTGGAATGAAGATTCTGTCATCTTTGGAACAGTGGAGGACACTGGATCTGTACTCCTTGCAGTTTAATAGGATGTGGGGGATCTTACTGAAACGTACAGGGTACCGTGAGGCCCGGTTAGAACATAGAACATAGAACATTACAGCGCACAACAGGCACTTCGGCCCTCGATGTTGCGCTGACCAATTAGGAACAAGCAGTGACCCTCTAACCTAAACCATTCCCTTTTCATCCATAAACTTATCTACTAACCTCTTAAACGCCACCAAACTTGGCGCATCTACAACTGCAGCAGGCAGGGCATTCCATACCCTTACCACCCTCTGGGTAAAGAACTACCTCTGACATCTGTCCTATAACTACCACCCCTTAATTTAAAGCTATGTCCCCTCGTGCTAGCTTTCTCCATCCTAGGAAAAAGGCTATCACTGTCCACCCTATCTAAACCTCTAATCATCTTATATGTTTCAATAAGGTCTCCTCTTAGCCGCCTTCTTTCTAACGAAAACAACCTCAAATCCCTTAGCCTCTCTTCATAAGACCTGCCCTCCATACCAGGCAACATCCTGGTAAACCTCCTCTGTACCCTCTCCAATGCCTCCACATCTTTCTTATAATGTGGGGACCAGAACTGTACACAATAGTCCAAGTGCGGCCGCACTACAGTTTTGTACAGTTGCAACATGACGTTGCGGCTCCGAAATTCAATCCCCCTACCAATAAAAGCTGAGACTCCGTATGCCTTCTTAACAACCTTATCAAGGTTAGAGTGGGCAAGGGGAGGATGTTTCCACTCGTAGGAAAAAAATAGAAACAGAGGGCAAAGATTTAGGCTAAAGAGCCGATTCTTCAAAACAGAGATGAGAAGAAATTTCTTCAGCCAGAGAGTGATGAATCTGTGGAACTCTTTGCTGCAAACGGCTGTGAAGGTCAGGCCATTGAGTGTTTTTAAGACAGAGATAAATAGGTTTTTCATTAAGAAAAGGATCAAGAGTTATAGGGAAAGGGCAGGATAATGAAAATGAGGGAAATATATGATTGAATGGTGGAGCAGACTCAAAGGGCCAAGTGGCATAATCCTGCTCCTATACATTATGCAAGGGAATACAATACAAGGGAATACAATACAACACAATTCTATACAGGGGAATGGTTTAGGTTAGAGGGTCATTGCTTCTTCTTAATTGGTCGGCGCAACATCAAAGGCTGAAGGGCCTGTTCTGCGCTGTAATGTTCTATGTTCTATTATGATGTATTTACACAACAGGGGTGGATTTGATACAACCACAGCAAAGATCTGTCAACGGCAGAATCATAGTTCCACAACAGAGAGAACAGTTACACAGCAGAGAGCACAGTCACATGAATTGCATTTTAAAACAAGGTCTATCTTTGTGTAACAGAAACTCCCTTTTCAAACATAATCAGTTTTTTCCATCTCAGTATCTTGCTGGTTTGTTCGGTACCTTCTCTGTCTATCACTCTGTGTGTCCTGATCATCTCTTACTGCTTTGCTGTGTGTCTTTCTATCTCTGTTACATTCGGGCTCATATTCAGTGTTATTGTCCAGCTAGAGTGAGCTTCCCAACACATCCTGTTTGAAATAAAAACACAATGAATAGTTTCTGCTCGCCCGCGCAAGAGGGATAGGCAGGAAGTGGTAATTTTCGGGGCAGAGTGATGCAGCAGAAGCTGGACCCATAACCCAGAGGTCAATGAATCAAAACCATCATTTGTTATCATGTTCTCATAGAAATCCTACAGCCCAGAAAGAGGCCATTCGGCCTATCCAGTCTGCACCGACCACAATCCCACCTGGGCCCGACCCCGCTATCACTGCATATTTTATCCACTAATCCCTCGAACTTACTCATCGCAGGACATGAAGGATAATTTTTAGCATAGGCAATCAACTTAACCCACGCATCTTTGGACTGTGGGAGGAAACCCACGCAGACACGAGGAGAATGTGCAAACTCCACACAGACAGCGGCCTGAGCCAGGAATCCAGCTCCCCAGACCTGTGAAGCAGCAGTGATAACCATTGTGCGACCTCAAAACTAACTATAACACTTTTTTTTTCAGTGATTAACTCACGAAACAAATTGCGACTTTTAAAGACTGGCTTTAGATTCGCGGCGAGCAGGATTCGAACCCGCGCAGGGAAACCACACTGGATTTCAAGTCCAACGCCTTAACCACTCAGCCGTCGCAGCTGCTGGGAACATTCCCATTAACACCAAATAGTAACATTCGGCTGCTGCCCAAAGTCAAGTCTGAGTTCTGTCGACAGTAAATTTGCTTCATTATCTTGGTTTTCATTAACGGGGAACACAGCTCATTTATCCCAGGTTCACAGTAAGTAGTCTCACAACACCAGGTTGAAGTCCAGCAGGTTTATTTGGTAGCATGAACTTTCGGAGAGTTCCCCTTTCATCAAATAAATGTTTAGCTCAGTTGGCTGGGCAGTTTATTCAGCCAAAAGCTGGGGATCAATTGCTGTATCGGTTGAGAATGTTTTTAGCCTCGCTCCTCTCCTGAGGTATGAATTATCCTTTTAAATCACCACCAGTCAGCTCTCTCCTTTGATGACCCATAGAAACATCTGAATCTGTGGACCTTGCTTTAACTTTGCAAGAAATGGACACCTCAAAGCTCTGATACATTGTTTCAGATATAAAATTGCAAAAAAAAACTGACCGTGCGAACAGGAAACATCCCTAAAATTTCATTTCTACCACCGTTTTGAAATTTGTCATTCGGGAACAATCGCATGCAATTAACTTTACCACAGAGCAATTTTATCCAGATACAAAATCCGACTCAAAAATTCGTCATGAGCCTGATGTGATTTGAACGCGCAACCTTCTGATCTGGAGTCAGACGCGCTGCCGTTGCGCCACTTGCTCGGGATTTTTGCCACTTTTTATATCCGGGTTATGTTCGGCAAATTCAAAATCAAACTGAGACCAGGGAATGGAACTGTCTCTCTCTTTACTTTCTGTGGTTCGACATGGAATGGAAAAGTAACAGCGAACCGAGATTAACAAGTGAACCGCAACATACCATTATCCTGCGGGAGAAATATGTTCTTTGTGGCGGGTGTTAAAACACAAGAGCTGGTTTGGTGAAAAGTCAAAAAAGAAAACACTGGAAAATCTCAGCGGCTCTGACAACATCCGCAAGGAGAGATAAGAGCTGACATTTCGAGTCCAGATGACCTTTTGTCAAAGTTTGGTGCCAAATTCCTCCGTGACGAGGTGGCAAAGTGGTTAAGTCGATGGGCTGCGAATCCATTGCGCTTTGCGCGCATGGGTTCAAATCCCATCCTCGTCGGTGATGTATTTGCTCCGGCCCCCATAAATGCTGATTTGTTCTGGGTTCACGGAACCAAGATGAAGTTTGAACACACAAGGGTGAATGTTCCAGAATAATTCCACATTCCCACAATTGTCATCCTCGGAGAAACTTAATTCAAGTCAGGTTTCCAGCTTTGGACGCGTGTTTGCCACCCTGCAAAAATATGGTTCCATAGAACACTGCAGCACAAACAGGCCCTTCGGCCCACAAGTTGTGCTGAACACATCAAAACCTACCCAGCCATAGACCTATCTAAAACCCCTGATCCCATATACTCATCCAGAAGTCCTTTAAAAGACCCCAGCGAGTTCGCCTCGACCACCACCGACGGCAGCCGATTCCATTCACTCACCACCCTCTGAGTGAAAAACTTTCCCCTAGCATCCCCTCTGTACTTGCTTCCCTGCACCTTAAATCTGTGCCCTCTCGTCGTGACCATTTCAGCCCTGGGAAATAGTCTCTGAGAGTCCACCCGATCTATTCCTCTCAACATCTTGTAAACCTCTATCAGGTCGCCTCTCAACCTTCGTCTTTCCAGGGAGAACAGTCCCAGGTCCCTCAACCTGCCTTCATAAGGCATGCCTCCCAATCCAGGCAACATCCTTGTATATCTCCTCTGCACCCTTTCAATAGCTTCCACGTCCTTCCTACTGTGAGGCGACCAGAACTGCGCACAGTACTCCAAGTGTGGCCTGACAAGGGTCCTATAAAGCTGCAGCATTACTTCCTGACTCCTGAACTCAATCCCTCAATGAATGAAGGCCAGTACACCGTAAGCTTTCTTAACCACATCCTCCACCTGGGAGGCCGATTTGAGAGTCTTATGGACCCGGACCCCAAGATCCCTCTGCTCTTCCACACAGCTAAGACTCCTACCTTTGATAGTGTACTCATTCATCCCGTTGGATCTGCCAAAATGGACCACAACACATTTATCCGCGTTGAAGTCCATCTGCCACTTCTCCGCCCAGTCTTGCATCCTGTCGATGTCATGCTGCAACTTCTGACATCCCTCCAGACCATCCACAACACCACCGACCTTCGTGTCATCGGCAAACTTACTCACCCATCCCTCCACTTCCTCATCCAGGTCATTTATGAAAATGACAAACAGCAAGGGTCCTAGAACAGATCCCTGGGGCACTCCACTGGTGACCGACCTCCATGCAGAAAAAGAGCCATCCACAACCACCCTCTGCCTTCTGCAGGCAAGCTAGTTCTGGATCCACAAGGCCAAAGCCCCTTGGATCCCATGGCCTCTCACCTTCTCAAGAAGTCTTGCATGTGGGACCTTGTCAAATGCCTTGCTGAAGTCCATGTACACCACGTCCACTGCTCTTCCTTCGTCACTGTGTTCAGTCACATTTTCGAAGAACTCAATTAAGCTTGTAAGGCACGACCTGCCTTTTACAAAACCATGCTGACTATTTCTAATCAACCTAAACTTCTCCAAATGCTCGTAAATCTTGTCCCTCAGAAGCCTCTACATCAGCTTACCAACCACTGAGGTCAGACTCACCGGTCGGTAATTTCCAGGACTATCCCTGTTCACTTTCTTGAAAATAGGGACCACATCCGCAATCCCCCAATCCTCCGGAACCTCTCCCGTCTCCATCGACGACGCAAAGATCATCGCCATATATCGACAAGGAAAATAAATTTCAAGCGCATGTCTCTGTGGCGCAATGGAAAGCGCGTTGGACTTCTAAATGATTAAATTAGCCATTTAAAGGTTGTGGGTTCGAGTCCCACCAGAGTCGGATTTCCAATCAGATTCGGAATAAACAGTTGGTAGCTTCATTGATGCGATTCAGTTTCGGCACCGACATTTCCTGCTCTGCCATCTCTCCATGCTGTTTCTGTTTCGCAGGGAAACCACTGACTCGAGAATAAATCGCAAACCCGAGAGGCGTTCTTAAACTTTGATACAGCATTCTCTGTTTGGGTTAAAAATAGGAACATGTTTTTCAAGTCGATATTTCACTTCTTCTGGAAGATAAAGAAAAGCTGAAAGAACACACACATGCAACAACAGCAATTTACAAATCAATAAATAAATATCGGTACTCTGCAATGTAGTTGTGTTATTCTGATGTGTCTGCTGCACTTGTCCTTCCAGGCTTTCGTAGTCATAGGTTTGGAAACTGCAGGAAAAGGAGTCTTGCTGAGTTGCTGCAGTGCATCGTGTAGATGGTGCACACTGCTGTCATTGTGTGTCGGGAGTGGAGGGAGTGATTTTTTATGTGTGGGAAGCGAATGAAGTAGATGCTTTGTCCTGGATGGTGCAGTGTTGTTCAAGCTATATTGACCCGGGCAAGTTACCTCAGGAAACCAAGTGATCTGGTTTACTCCCATAGTCCAAAGATGAGCATGTTGGATGGATTGGCCATGCTGGACTGCTCTTTCATCCCCAAAGTGTTTGCATAGGTAGATTGTCTGGGTGGATTGGTGGCGCCGCGGGGATAGGTCCTGTGTGCGGTTCTCTGTTGGAGACTCGGTGTAAGCTCCGTTGTCAGAAAGGTCTCCTTCAGCACTATTGAGATTGCATGAATCTAAGGCCATTCCACTGTGTTAGAAATTCCCTGCGGAAAAAAAAAAATGGAAAGCTTATTTTGGTAGAACTTACAGCATTTGCTTTATTGCATTTTTTCTGCAAATGATGAATATACCTGGATGGTGTAAATAAACAGTAGATATATTTGTGAGGAATGTTTGATGTGTGAGTCGGTGAGGTTTTAATTACAGGTGGTCAGTTTGTGTACAATTGGAGACAGAGAGGTCAAGGAAAGGTCGGGAAGTGTCAGAGATGGACAATGTGAAGATGGAAATTGGAAGGAAAGTACCCTTTTTCTGTCCAGGTGCAGACGAGAGCAGGACCGGCACTGATACAGTCATCGATGCAACGGAAAAAGATAAAATTGTTGGGAAGCGGAAGGCAGGGGAAGTGACCGAACAGGACAGAACAAGGAATATTCCACAAACTCCACAAACAGCAACACTGCGTTGATAAAGTGATTAATTTTACTGCTTTCCATACTGCCATCTAACAATTGCAAGTTCGAGTCTGGCCCCTTTCTACAGAAATCTGGTGGAACCTCCTGAAAACCGAGCTCTTGTCCGTTAACTGAAATCCACTGTTTCTTCCGAACACCTTTCCCAGAATTACTCTCTTTGTAATTTTGTTCATTTAATTCTCACTTATCTTAGTGTTTTTAGATCAGAAATATTCCACAATATACCTTTGATCTGGTTACATTGTTAATGTTCCAAACTGGAACAAAATGCTTTGTATCAATCGGGTGATTGAAATTCTGTGGCAGGAATTCTGATCTCAGGAAGAGGTTTAATGCTGAGCTGAATGAGCGGTTTTTATTACAGGGATGAAATGTTATGTCACTGGGCGGGTAATCCAGAGGCCCGCGCTAATCTTTGGGAACACGGAATAAATCCCACCACGGCAGTTGGTGAAATTCAAATTCACTGATTTAACACATAGGCACATGGATAGAAAACAGAAACAGGAGGAGGTCTTTCGGCCCCAAACAAACCTGGAATTGAAAAGAAGCGTCAGAAATGGTGGCCTTGAAATTTCCGTCGATTATTTTCCACAGTAAACATCTTCACAGAATAACAGAGAGCACTTCATACAAAAAGAAAAATTCTGCTCAAGACGGATGATATTTACAAACCGGAAACACATTTACACAACAGGGAAGAATTTGTCAGAACCGCAGTGAAGATCTGTCAACGGGAGAGACACAGTTCCAAACAGAGAGAACAGTTACACAGCAGAGAGCACAGTTACACAACAGAACATACATTTCAAATCAAGGCCTATCTTTGTGTAGCAGAAAATCCCTTTTTATACATTATCGGTTTTTCCATCTCAATATTTTGCTGGTTTACTCGAATATTTTCTGTGTCTCATTGTGAATGTGACCTAATAGTTTTTATTGTGTATTTTATTCTCTCTGTGTTACATTCGGGGAGATGTTACGTGTTATTATCCAGCTAGAGTGGGTTTCGCAGGGCCTTGTTTGTAATAAAAAAAGGCAGTGAATAGATTCCTGCCTCACGGGCAGCAGTAATAAGCAGGGACACATTGACTTTCAGAATAGAGTGACGCAGCGGAAGCGTGCTGGGCCCATAACCCAGAGGTCGATGGATCGAAACCATCCTCTGCTGTCACACACTCGCTCCATTAAATAGAAAGAGTGATGGTCTTAGTAATCAGTAGCCCAGCGCTTTTGTCTCCATTGGCAGGACAGTTTATTCCGCCAACAGCGCGGGATCAATTCCCGGTTCAGTTGAGATTGATTTACCCAGA
The DNA here is from genome assembly GCA_024679065.1 of Sphyrna mokarran. Taxonomy (NCBI): domain Eukaryota; kingdom Metazoa; phylum Chordata; class Chondrichthyes; order Carcharhiniformes; family Carcharhinidae; genus Sphyrna; species Sphyrna mokarran. The sequence continues at coordinate 11,156,614 of JAGIQG010000039.1, read as the reverse complement.
GAGTGGGAAGGGTATGGAATGCACTGCCTGCGTCAGTTGTAGATGCACCAAGTTTGGTGGCGTTTAAGAGGTTAGCAGATAAGTTTATGGACGAAAAGGGAATGGTTTAGGTTAGAGGGTCATTGCTTTTTCCTAATTGATTGGCGCGACATCGAGGCCCGAAGGGCCTGTTCTGCGCTGTAATGTTCTATGTTCTATGTTCTATTGACCATGAAGGCTCCGCCTTCTCAGTCTTGCTCCTCTCCTGAGGTGTGAATCCTCTGGTTAAATCACAGCCAGTCAGCTCTCCCCATTGATGGCTCCCAGAAACAACTGGGACTGTGAACCTTCCTCTAAATTTACCCACAATGGACAAATCGTATTCCTCACACATTGTTCAAATAAAAAGGTTTATATGCATGCGAATCGCATCATCCTTAAAATTTCATTTCTATCACAGTTTTGGAATTTGTCGTTTCAGGAACAATCACAAACAACCAAAATCCAAAGACCGACACAGAAAAGCTCCGTGATTCGGACACACAGCCCTCCACTGGGAGGGCAGACTCTCTCCTGTTGCGCCACAAACTCACAGCACTTGCTCTGTTTTACATCAGGGTCATGTTCGGTGAATTCAAAACCAAACCGGGACCAGAGAGGTGAACTGTCTCTCTCTTTACTTTCTCTGGATTTACATCAAATGGAAAAGTAACAACAAATCAAGAGAAAGTTGGAAGACAGCGTTATCCTGCGGGAGAAATGTGTTCTTTTTTACGGATGTTAAAACACAAGAGGTGGTTTTGTGAAGCAGCCAAAGCATGACGGGGTGGCCGAGTGGTTAAGACGATGGACTGCTAATCCATTGCTCTCTACACGCGTGGGTTCGAATCCCATCCTTGCCGGTGGGGTATTTATTCTTCCTCCTTATTGCCGGTGAACTGATGATTCGCTCAGTGTTTTGAGTTCACGGAACCAAGATGAAGTTTGGACACACGGGCGTGAGGGGTGAACTGTCCAGAACAATTCCATATTTCTAAACTCAATCCAAATCAGGACCCCAGTTTTGGACAGGAGTTTGCCACCAGGTAAACGTGGGGTTTCAGAAGATCCAACACAGACGCCAGCTTCATTTGCGGCCCGAATGGCAGATTTTGTCTTTCCAGAATCGGCAGCTCAGCCATGAAAATTAGCGCCGTATTAGCGGGATTGGCAATGCTAAATAGTCCCTCAGTGTCAAAGGGATTAGCACGGTAAATATGTGGGGTTATGAGGATACAGGCTGGGTGGGATTGTTATCGGTGCGGTCCCGATGGGCCGAATGTTCTCCTTCTGCCCTGTAGATATTCTCATGAAATTCGAGGCGGCAGTTTCACTTCTCTGAGAGCATTGAAACACCAGTTCCTCATTTCTTCAAACTTTACCGAATAAGACGACTTCGATGAGATTGTGACCCACAACTTTTAAATGTCTCACCAGACAATTTTCTCTCTTCCATCTTTTCCGTTGGAAAACGATGCAACAGTCAGGGGTCACCTACCAACCGACTCAAGAACAGTTTCTGCCCTGCCGCCATCAGACCTCTGAATGGAACTTCCTTGCATTAAGTTGATTTTTCTCGGCACACCAGCTATGATTGTAACACAACATTCTGCAGTCTCCCCTTTCCTTCTCTGTGAATGGTATGCTTTCTCATACAGTGCACAAGAAAAAATGTTTTTCATTATATATTAATATTTATGATTGTGACACAATATTTTGCAGTTTTTCCTTTCCTTTTATATGAACGGTATGTTTTTTCTCTGCAGCGCACAAGAAAAAGTAGTTTTCACAGTATACTCATACATGTGACAATAATAAATCAATTCAAATGAAATAAAACAATGATGAGAAGTCCTACATGCCATTCTTTGTGCCACAGATCCGCAGCTGCAGCGCTCACACTGCAACAAAGAGTGTTCAGAGTAGAAAGTATATCTTGTTGAAATAATAGGCCAATTCCAATTGGTTTCAGTTCAACATTGAATCAAACAAGCAAATCAACACGACACGTGAGAAAAATACAAGGATCGAAATGTATCAGACGTGACTGCTGTCAAGCTGAACAGAACCAGTTATCCATTATGCAAATACTCCCAGTGCGTCAAGAGAAACCCTTTCCCCAACTACATGTTTGTATAGTTTTATTTGTTGCTCTTGCATTGACAGGTAACAGTAAATCATAACCTCACCAACCAGTGACAGCCAGTTAAATAATCATCCCACACTCGCTGACAATGGAGTTTCTGACAGTGCCAGTTTCTGACCATTCTCCGATTGGACCTGGAGGGAACCAGATTCACTGTCAGAGCTGGACTTTCTTACAGAGTGAGTGGCAGAGCCAGGTGAGCGATGGTGATGGAGTGGTGACTATGAGCGCATTTGACCAAGGGTCACTTCCTGACCATCACTGTTCTGATTTCTTTAATTAGTTATCGCAGGTCATAACAGTAGGTGTGCACTTCTAAATAAAATTCACTAAAAACCCTCACCATCACGATCTTTCTAATGGAAAATTCAGCTTCAATTTGCTTTGAGTGGAAACTTTGTTAAATGAAAGAACAGACCTCAGAATTGATCAATGAGTTCCCAGTAAGGAACAATTTTAAAATGTGGCTAAAATCAGACAAGCCAAGTTGATTTTACAAACTGCGCTACGGGTCTTCTGTTGCCTGATGAAATCAGTAACTAAGGGAGTTCCGTAATTAAAACTAATGCAAATAAAGGTGCATTAGTTAGAGAGAGCGATGGTGGTATAGTGGTGAGCACAGCTGCCTTCCAAACAGTTGACCCGGGTTCGATTCCCAGCCATCGTATTAATAATTTGTTTAGAATCTTTTCTGCGGCCCCTTGGACTTTCAACAGAGTGAACGCAACATTTAACAGTAATAGAGCTTTTTTTGTTTACTTTCCCTTCGAACGTAATTAGATTTCAATGAAAAAAAAAATAGAGAAACAAGTTTCCGGCCCAAGGAGTGACCCAAGTAGCTGCGATGGCCGAGTGGTTAAGGCGTTGGACTCGAAATCTAATGGGGTTTTCCCGCGCAGATTCGAATCCTGCTCGCAGCGACTCTGGTATGGAATGATTGAACGTTACGGTTTCTTTATGGGGCGACTGCTGAAGCAAAAGTTGTAACTTTCAATGTTATTATACACAAAGTGGATTTCTGGTGTCGGCCAGGATGTACTCAGCTAGCGAACTGGGCCGAGTGTGCTGTAAATTGCATGAGAAAGATCATGACGTGGGAAGGAAGATAAATAAAATAGGATCAGGCGCACAAGGATAACACGAGATCTCGTTCAGAAGAACATTCTTATGTAATTACTCACAGAAAATAAAGACATATTTCACCAGAATACAGTGAATGAATGAGAACTTCAAAATGCTGCTCAGATGGTGTGAATTTGTTTTCATTTAAACACATTGCAAAAGCTGGTCATTACTGGGCGTTAGATATTCCTGATTATAACAGCTTGAGAAAGAAGATTTCAGGTGGAAGGTAGGGAGGGAGAATCGTTTTGGAACACCAGGAAACGAGGATTATATATACTCATAAGAAATCATTGAAAAATTCCTCTTTAGAATCGCGTTCGCATTCTTGTTGCTATATTTAATTTCTTCCTGAAATCACACACATTTTTTGGCGTCAACTATTTCCTGTGGCAGAGAATTCTACACATTCGCCATTCTCTGGAGGACGGATAGCTCTGGACTCCCCCATCATTGGGAACATTCTTTCTGAATCTACTTTGTCTGATCCTGTCAGAATTTTATCAGTTTCCATGAGATCCCCTCTCACTCTTCTAAACTCCAGTGAAGACATTTTTAGTCGAGTGGTAGTTGTAGGGGATTCTATAATTAGGGGGATTGATAACATCCTTTGTATAGAGAGTGCCATACAGTATGTTGCCTGCTCGGTGTCATGGTGAGGGACATCTCTGATTGGCTGGAAAGGATATTGAAGTAGGAATGGGGCGGGATCCAGTTGTTGTGATCCATATTGTAATAAACAACCTTATCTCTGTGAAATCGATTCTAAACATGAAATGTTCACTGATTTCTCATGATTATGATTTTACTAACATTGGCAAGACCAGGAGAAAGGACCTGTTTGGGGATTATCAGGAACGAGAAAATAAATGAAAGAACATATCCTCAGGGGTTACAATCTCTGGATTATTACCTGAGCCACATACAAATTGGCATTGGTGTGATTGGCATGATGTAAAGTTCACTAGACTGAAGTTAGGAACTGGGAATGAAGTTAGGGCGGCTGATCAGAAAAAAATAACGCCTTTTTCTCTGGGGCTTCAGATCGATGTAATTTACTGCAGTTGGAGGGTGAAAACAGAAAAGCGGAGCCAGTGCAAATGTTTGCATATTCCACGGAAAGTTGCAGAATTGTTGTCAAACGGTTTTGTTATCATCGTTAACAGGAAATAGCAGGTAATGGTTTTGATACATCAACCTGTGAATTATCAGTTCAGCACACTTCCACTGCGTCACTTTGCTATGGTAAATCCTCCCCCGCTGCTGCCTATCAATCTTGTAGTCATGATGTAGAGATGCCGGCGTTAGACTGGGGTAAACACAGTAAGAAGTCTGAAAACACCAGGTCAAAGTCCAACCAATTTATTTGATAGTAAACTCACAAGCTTTCGGCGTTTGTCCCGTCGTCAGGTGAATAGAGTGTTCTGGTCTCAGACAGAGCATATAACACCACACACAGTTTACAGATTACTGATTAGAATGCGAGCCTTTCCAACTAACCTGCTATTCAATTCTTAAAGATGCAGGCAATGTGAGTGCAAAGAGCATCAGGCATAGGTTAAAGGGATGAGTGTTGTCTCCAGACAGTACAGTAAGTGAGGTTTTGCAAACCCAGGCAAGTCATGGGGTTACAGATTGTGCGATATGAACCCAAAATACCGGTTGAGGCCGTCCTCATGTGTGAGGTACTTGGCTATCAGTCTCTGCTCAGCGACTCTGCGCTGTCTTGTGCCTTGAAGGCCACCTTGGAAAACACTTACCCGAAGGTTAGAGGCCGAATGCCCGTCACCGCTGAAGTGTTCGCCAATAGGAAAGGAACAGTCTTGTCTGGTGATTGGCGAGCGATGCCCATCCATCCGCTGTCGTAGCGTCTGCATGGTCTCCCCAGTGTACCAGGCTTCGGGACATCCTTTCCTGCAGTGTATCAGGTAGACAATATTGGTCGAATTGCAAGAGTATGTACCGTGTACCTGGTGGATGATGTTCTCACGGGTAATTATGTCATCTGCTTCGATGATCCGGCATGGTCTTGCAGAGGTTGCTGTGGCAGGGTTGTGTGGTGTTGTGGTCACTCTTCTCCTGAAGGCTGGGTAGTTTGCTGTGCATAATGGTCTGTTTGAGATTATGCAGTTGTTTGAAGGCAAGAAGTGGGAGTGTGGGGATAGCCCTGGCGAGTTTGTTTTCTGAGGAGTTCGGTGCGGTTTTTCGCTGTGGTGCATCTGAACTATCAATCGATGAGTCGAGCGCCATATCCTGTTCTTATGAGGGCATTTTTCAGCGTCCGGAGGTGTCTGTCACGATCCTTCTCATCTGAGCAGATCCTGTGTATACGGAGGGTTTGTCTGTAGGCGTTTGTCTGTCTGAGGCCAGAACTCTCTATTCACCTGACGAAGAGACAAACCCTGAAAGCTTGTGAGTTTATTATCAAATAAATTGGTTGGACTTTAACCTGGTGTTGTCAGACTTCTTACTGTGCCTATCAATGTAGCCATTCAGATAGTCACTTCCACATTGTTGTTTAACTCCAGCACGAGTGTGAGGAAGCTTCAGTCTGGGCACACAATTCCACTGCAGAACATCAAGAATATAACGGACAGAGAAAGACACGCACAAAATCAGCAAAAGAAACTGTTTGTACAATGTAACGACAGACACGGAATTGATCACACACATGTTAAATTACTTTTTTGTTGCAAATATATTTTTGTAATCATATTTACTGCTGTACAGCTGTCTTCCTTTGAAGTATTGCTCAAAGATGTTCATTGTTGTTGTGCAAAGTGTGTCACTGTTTGTAAATATATTTCCTGCTGTGCTCTGTGTTATAGAGGATTACAGCATGGAAACAGGCCCTTCGACCCAAACTGTCCATGCCGCCCAGCATTTTTACCTCGAAGTTATTCCCAATTATCCGTGTTTTGCCAAGATCTCTCCAGACCAATCTTATCCAGGTGACTGTCTCATATGTTGTTGAGTATGTATGTTCTTTTCCTGCTGTTGTGTAAAATTCTTCCCTGTTGTTGCATTTCCGACTCTGTGAATATTTTTTCTTCTGTTTTTATGTCTCCTTCTCTTGCAAACGTATCCCTTATTGTCTAAAAAGATTATCGTGAGGCTGTATTTTTTTGCCTGCAAATTGTTGCATGTTGTGTTAAGATGTTCTCTCTTGTGTAATATTCTGTTTGCATATAAAAACCATTTAGTATCCATCGAAGTTTGTGGGGAAAAGGGAAGCCAAATAACAGTTTGTATGCTCCACGTAAAAATCGCAACTGCTTCTCAGTTATAATTAAGTTGTTTTACCATCACTATGAGTAGGAGTAGCAGAGGATGGTTTTGATCCATTGGCCTCTGGGTTATGGGCTCAGCACGCTTCCGCTGCGCCACTCTGCTATAGCAAAGCCCTCCTCTGCTGTCTATCAATGTAGCCAGACAGTTGTTCACTCCTGCATCTTTTAATCGGAACACCGGTGTGAGGAAGCATCACTGCATCACACCAGGAATACAATAGACACAGAAAAACACACAATAGCAGTACGAGAGACTGCTTGGACACATGTAACGACAGGCAAAGTGTTGGGAAAGACATGGATTTGGAGAATTGATCACTATTTTACAAGGAATTTTCTATTGCAAATGTGTGTTTGTCAATGTATTTCCTGATGTGTAATTATGCTCTCTGTTGTTGAGAAATGTTTTCTGCTGTTGTGTAAGATGACTCCCTGATGTTTCCGGCTCTGTTGATATGATCCATCTTGTGTCAATATTTTTAAAATATTCTGTTAATATATGTCCTGCTTTGTAAACATGCTCCCTGTTGTGTCAAAATATCGTTCTTGAAGGTGTTTCCTATTCAGCAAAATATTAACTATCTCGTCTCATGATGTTCCATATTGAGTTAAAATGTAGTATGTTGGGTTGAGATCCTGTGTTGTTTCACAAAACTCTGTTTAAACTGCAAGTGGATAACGATCTCCCAATTTCGACTGCCTTTTACCCTCTGTTATGGAATATTATTGAGTGATTCATATTGTATCCAACACATGCATGTGAGTAAGATTTGTTCTGTGTTTCTCTGTCTCCTGTTGTAGTTGCGAGTTTTTAATTCTTTTATTCATTTAGAGAGGTGGGCATCACTGACTAGGCCAGCATTCGTTGCCAATCCCTAACTGGCCTTAAGTAGGTGGTGGTTTGCTGCTTTCTTAAACTGCTGCAGTCCCTGAGGTGAGGGAACAGCCACTGTGCTGTCAGACTAACAGTGGAGAAACAGAAGCTGCAGCCTCAACTCTCACTGATCCTATAGCAGTGACAAATTATTAATTCCACACTCAGGAAAAGAACAAAGAACAACAAAGAACAAAGAGAACACAGCACGGGAAACAGGCCCTTCAGCCCAACGAGCCCACGCCGCCGTCCTAACGTCGTAATGACATATACTTGACTTTCGGCTATGCCTATTGTTGAAGATTCCCATATAGGGACCAATATAGGGACAATTTGTTACCCAATCAGCCGAAGAGCACATTTTTGGGATGTGGGAGGAAACCGGAGCACCCGGAGGAAACCCACGCAACCACGGGAGAACGCGCAAACTCCCGCAGACAAAGGCCCAAATCCATGTGTCAGCACAGCAACAGCAATAGTCTCTGAGCTGTCATGTTGCCCATCAGATGTTCCAGTTTAAGCATACACTGACGACGTGGAGCACTAGGCAACTCCTGAAGCAACCTCCAAGAGCAGCTCTCGCACAACATGCCGCATGCATGCCCCTTGTTGGTCAACAAGGTGGACCGAATTGCCTGCAGAAACAAATAAGACTTAATTAAACATGCTAAAAAAAACTAAGACATTCCCGAGACGAAACTAAAAGATAGTCTACTACTATTTGGTCCTCCCGATATTCAAACAGTCCTGCTATATGCCTCTATCTGCAGACCGCTCATGTGGCTATCCAAGGGACCCTGAAAAAACCCTAGCGTGCCTGCTCGCACCACATTACTCGGCAGTGCATTCCACACCCCCACTACCCTTTGTGTGAAAAACCGGCCTCTAATATTCGTCTTATGCATAGCCCCCCTCACCCTGAGCCCCAGACCCCTCGTTCTATCCATTTCTAATGGTGGAAAAAGCTTACCACCATTTACTCTATCTATACCCCTCATAATCTTATATACCTCTAAAAGATCCCGTCTCAGCCGACGTCCTTCAATGGAAAACAACCCCAGTGTTTTCAATCTTTCCTCGTAAGACAGCCCTTCCATACCAGGCAGCATCCTGGTAAATCTCCTCTGCGCTCTCTCCAGGGCCTCTACATCCTTCCTGTAGTACGGCGACCAGAACTGGACGCAGTACTCCAGATGAGGCCTAACCAACGTTCTATACACCTGCAACATCAGACTCCTACTCTTGTATTCTATACCCCTTCCTATGAAGGCTAACATACCATCCGCTTTTTTTACCACATTCTCCACCTGTACTGACACCTTCAGAGACTTGTGAACTTGCACCCCCAGGTCTTTCTGCATCTCTATACTCCAGATAGTTTTACCTTTTATCCTATAACTCCCCTCTACATTATTCCGGCCAAAATGCATCACCTCGCATTTATCCGGATTAAATTCCATTTGCCATCTATCTGCCCAATCTACCAGCCTATCTATGTCATGTTGTATTGCCAGGCACTGCTCCTAGTACCCGCCAATCCAATCATCTTAGTGTCATCAGCAAATTTGCTGATCACACCACCTACCCCCTCTTCCAAGTCATTTACATACACCACAAATAGAAGGGGTGCTAGTACAGAGCCCTGTGGCACACCACTAGTGACAGACCTCCAGTTGGAAAAGTGCTGCATTTTGACAGAAGAGATGGGGAGAGGCAATAGAAACTGAATGGTCCAGTTCTGACTAGTGTGCAGGCTCAGAGGGACCTGAGTTTCAGAGAAGGGGAGAGGCGATCTTTGAGAGAGTCGTCAGGAAGGCGGATTGGATGTTTGACTTCATAACTGGAGATACCGAGCACAAAAATTGGGAAGTTCTGCTCAATCTTTATGAATCTCTGATTAACTGCGGCCGTTTTCGGATTGCCCCCAGACCCGGTAACCACACTTTACAAAGTGTGTGAGACTCCTTATGAAAGGGGAAAGGAGATTTACGGTTTTGGATCCAGAAGGGAGGGATTTTAGCTCCAGGGTTTGGCTGGATAACTCAGAGTTTCTCTCTTTGCAGCAAAAGGCTGAATTGAGTGGCGCTGTGAGAGAGGTGTAAAAGAGTATAACATATTGAACTAAGGTACACAGGGGGAAGTTGCTGCATTAGCTGCTAACAGAAGGATTCGGGAACAGGCATTGAAGATTTAAGACACAATGTGAAGGAGGTATAGCATCCTGCCAGTGCGGAAAGAAGCCATTCGGCCCGAGTTCTGTGCATCGACTTTCCGACAGTGAACCCTCCCTGTCACCCTAAGTAATTATTCTCTTAATCCCACTAACAGTAAGGGTAAATTTATCCTAGCCTATCCACTTAATTTACTCATCGTTGGAGATGGGAGGAAAGAGGAGCATCCGAAGGAAACCCACGCAGAAACGGGGACAGCGTGCAAACTCCACGCAGACAGGCACACAAGAATATAAGAAGTGGACTTTACGTTTACAAATTCTGGAGATTCCCCTTCAATTTTTTTGGCATCTGCGAATCAGGGAAATAACTAAAAATAGAACTGAAAATAAATATAATCACGGCAGTTATTCACATGGCGCTAACGTTCGGCGCTACTTTGCATCTGTTGACCGCGTGGCCTAATGGGTAAGGCGTCTGACTTCGGTAATCATGGCGGTGATGATATCAGAAGATTGCAGGTTCGAGTCCTGTCGCGGTCGTTTTATGCAGAAATCTGGTAGAACTTCCGGCAAACCGAGATTTCTTTCTTCAGCTGAAATCTCTGCATTTTCTTCCAAACATTGCAGGGCGCTTTCACAGAATACATTTCCTTGTTGGTTTGTTCATTAAATTTTCTTACCTCATTATTTTATTCTCCTCTCCAGAAATCAATCGCTTTTGTGTGGTCTTAATAAATTTTGATGCGCCCGAATGGAGCAACAGGCTTTGCAGCAAATGGTGGAATAAAATTCTGTGGAGGAAAATTTAATCTCCTCAGGAAGAGGTTTAGTAAGGAGCTGAGTGAACTGTTTCTGTTTACAGGGATGAAAGGTGATGTCACTGGGCTGGTAATCCAGAGGCTCGCACTAATCTTTGGGGACCCGGAGTCAATCCCACAACGGCAGCTGGTGAAATTTAAATTCACTATTTAATCAATCTGGAATTGAAAGCTATTCTCAGTAATGGCGGCCTTGAAACTACCGGCGATTGTTGTTCACTATAATCCGGTTCACCGGTGCACTTCAGATAAATAAGTCTGGTCTCCTTTACTGGTCTGGCCTAAATGTGAGTCCAGACCCAGAGTAAGAGAGTGACTCTTAACTGACCTGTGAAATGGTCAAGCAAGCCACTCTTAGTTGAAGGGCAATTAGGGAAGGAGAACAAATGCTGGTCCTGCAGGCGACACCAAAAGGCCATAAAAAGAAGAATGATTGAGTCGAAAGAGAATGGCCTGGGAACGGACTAAGAAACTGGATCCTTCTTCTCCTGTAATCACAAGGCTGAGGGATGGGCTGCTGCTGGGCTTTAAATTAGTAAAAAAAATTGAAAAAAATCATTTCGATAAAATAGGACCAAAGATGAGCAGATGAGAATATGTCTCACTCATATATGCCACTGATGTTTGGGCTTTTAGCGCAATGATGTACATGCGACCAGTGTATCAGTGCATCCTAAGAGTGTGAGGGAAATTCCATCAGTAATGCTTCCCCAACATTCCCCAGCGTAGCCGGTTAGCTCAGCTGGTTAGCGCGTGGTGCTAATAACGCCAAGGTCGCGGGTTCGATCCCCATATGGGCCAGTTTATTTTACATAAAACAACACTACCTCCCCCCCAATGACATTTTCCAGATTGAAGCGAGGCAGCATTCATGCTGATGATCTGGAGGAGCTTCAAAATGGACAAAACATATCCCCCAATCTGCAGCATAGTTTTATCAGGCAAAATGGCGGCAGAGAAGACAGTAACAGAGAAGAAAGCCCTGTGGGCCGAGAATGGGCCTCTTCACTCACATGAAGACTTATAGCAGAAGCTCACGGCCCTGAATAGGTGTCACCATAGAATCGAAGGACAGACAATCATAACAACTGCTTGTTACAAAATAAATATCATAAAAATAAAACGATGTCCAACATTAGCATTGTTAAATTTTCCCCATCTCCAATATAATTTGAACAATTCTTTGTCCCTCTCTGGTCTGTGAGCTTCGATTTACCCGAGTGTGCTGACATCTACCGGCCGCAACCCAGAACTTCAAAAGAGGGAAGACATTCACATCAAATGAGGGTGTTGCAGGAAGAGGTCAATATGAAGAATTAATGCTGGGGTGTGATAGGATAGACCTCAGAATTTAATCATAAATTCAACTATAGCAATTACTCTTAAATTATCATTGAGTTGGCAGCGTTTGCAATTTGCAATCGGCTAAAGCGTTGCAGTTGGTAGTTGTCTCGTTGGTCCAAGGGTATGATTCTCGTTTGGGGTAGAATGATCGCGCTCGAGGTCCCGAACAAGCCCAGGCACGGTTTGTTAAATCGGGAGCAGGTATGGGCTCACGAGAATTCCCTGCAGTGAATATATCACTGCAGAATACAGCAAGAAACGATCACTAGATTGACATTTCGGCTGACCATACAAGAATACGAGACGGGAAAGAATTTTGGACGGCACGGTGGCACAATGATTAGCAACTCGTGTCATACAGCCCCAGGGTCGCAGGTTAAATGCCCTGCTTCCGCTTACTGTGTTCAGTTTGCACGTTCTCCCCATGTCTGCGTGGGTTCCTCCCGCAATCCACAGATGTGCGGGCTCGGTTGATTGGCCATGTCAAGTTGACCCTCGTGTCAGGAGGATCATCAAGGTAAATGAGTGTTGCAATATCGTGGCCTGGGTGGGAATGTGGTCGGTACAGACTTGATGCGCCAAATGGCCTTCTTCTGCCCGGTAAGGGTTCTATGATTGGAGACGATTAGCACAGCTGTATTTAATAGAAAGCTGCGTAAGTGTTGGAGGGTGAATGGATTTCAGAGACAAAAAAATAATGTTACATGAAATAGTTTGGGTGGAGGATCGTGTCAAGCAATTTATCAATTAATGAAAAAAAACAATTTCATTTCGGCATTTATTCATTGAATGTCCCAGATCTACAAAGTGGCTCAGAGACTGGGAGACAAATAATCAATCCGCAATCCCAGTGTGAACAAAAGTCAGAGTGATACAGAATGAATCATTCACTCATGTACACCCATACAGACTGACAGATAGAGAATGAATTCCACACTCAAGTGATACAGAATAGTTTTCACATCCATACACACAGAATAGTTACAGCACAGGAAAAGATAATGGGGCACTTTGTGTCTGAGAGTTGTCATCTCTGCAGAAGCTCAGCTATCACAGTTCACAGCTGAAACAATGGCAGCATCATTTGCAGAAGACACAATATATGTCGGAAAGTAACTTGTGGAGAGGATGTAAGGAGCTTGGAGATAGTTATAGAAAGGTTTTATGCACGCGTAGAAACCTGGCAACTGGAATGTAATGTGAAGTTATTCGTTTTGGCGGAAAGGGAACAAAATCAGATGCTTACTCAATTCTAGAAGGGCTGCAAACTTCCCCAGATGCAAAGGGATCTCATTGTGTACGAATCACAAATATTTATTATGCAAATATAATAAGTAGTAAAAAAAGGTAAATGGAATGTTTGCCTTGTTACAAGCATTTGACCATGTAAGAAAATAATGTTATGCTTCAGTTGTTTAAGTCATCAGTGAAGTGTTTTGAACATTGTCTGAAGTCTCGGTATCCATTTTTAATGAAAGTTGTCAATGTGCTATAAGCATTCCGAAGGGATTGCCAGTTTGACAATTTGAATAGTTCGACAATGCAGAGGAGATTTACCAGATTGAGAAGAGGAAAGGTTGCACAGACTGACTGGACATCTTTGCACCGGAGATACTCCGAGTGGGAGGTACCTTGTTCAAAGCACTTCAGATCTCGAATGGTCTTCACAAGTTGTGTGTGGAAATGATGTCTCTTCTATTCAGTGAACGCAGAACAACTGACACTTAAAGAAAACTGAACTTCCTCTTTTGGGACGGCGAATTCCGTTCTCTCCGAGCATTGCGCGACTTTGGAACCCTGCCTCAGAAGGCGGGGGAGACAGGGAAACTGGACACTTTTAATCCGGAAGTAGATAGATTCCTATTTGGCAACAGAATCAAACGTTATTCGGGACAGATGGAAATGGGGAAATCGAAACACAGTTAGATCAGCCATGATCTTAGTGAATGGCGGGGCAGTCTTGTGGGTTTGAATGTCCTTCTTCTGCCTTTATTTCCTCTGTTCGTGTATCCGTCGCTTGAGTGTAAATTTTCCCTCAACAGGACTGCTGAAACTCACCAATACTCACGGTTCACTCGGAACACCGAATTAAACTAAAACATGGAAACATTAAAATCTGACTGGGAGTCTCAGGTCTGTCAGACTGTGTGGTTGCTTTCGAGTTCTGCAGAGATATTTTCTCTGCAATGAGTTCTCGGGAGGTAAACATTGCTTCGGCTTTCACTCATTGTCGCCACCCGCATTACAAATAGTTACCTTTTCAAAATTATGCAGGGCTCGCCCGGGATTTGAACCCGGGACCTCTCGCATTTTAATGCTACGCCCAAAGCCCGAGTCATACTTCGAGACCAACGAGTCACCCGTGAGAGTTAGGCCGATGAAAACAACTTTTCGAAGTGTCCCAAATTTAGGCAATTTTTTTGACAACTCATCAGAGATTTATTGAACAATGTTCCATTTCACTGTCTATTTTGATGAAGTCATGATGTGGAGATGCTAGCGTTGAATTGGAGTAAACACAGTAAGAATTCTCACAACACCAGGTTAAAGTCCAACGAGTTTATTTGATAGTAAACTCACCTCATCAGGTAATGAAACCCCTAAAGCATGTGAGTTTACTATCAAATAAATTGATTGGACTTTAACCTGGTGTTGTGAGACTTCTTACACGGTCAGAGAAGACAGAGGATCGAAGTGGAAGGATGTGTTTCTGAATAGAGGGCATTGGCAATTGGTGTTCCTCAGGGATTTGATTGGTAAGTTTGCAGAAATCACGAAGGATGGTAGATTTGTGGATAGCGATGAGGGCCATCAGAAAATGCAGCGGAATATAGAACAGTTGGAGACTTGGGCAGAGAGATCCTATTGGAATTTAATCCGGACAAGTGTGGGTTAATTCATTTTGAAAGGTCTAATACAGATAAGTAATATGCAGTAAATGACAGAACCCATAAGAGCATTGATAGCCAAAGGAATCTGAGTGGAGAGGTACACAGGTCATTGAAAGGGGCAATGCAGGTGGAGAAGGTAGTCAAGAAGGCACACGGCATGCTTGCCTTCATCGGATGGGGCATTGAGTTTAAAAATTGGCAAGTCATGTTGCAGCTTTATAGAACCTTACTTAGGCCGCACTTGGAATATAGTGTTCAGTTCTGACCGCCACTCTACCAGAAGAATGTGAAGGCTTTGGAGAAGGTACAGAAAAGATTTACCAGGATGTTGCCTGGTAGGGAGGGTATTAGCTATGAGAAGAGGTTGGAGAAACTTGGTTTGTTTCACTGGAACGACAGGGGTTGAGGAGCGACTTGCTAGAAATCCACAAGATTACGAGAGGCAAGGACAGAATGGATAGTCAGAAGCTTTCTTTTTCCCTGGCCGAAAAAGTCAGTTTCGAGGACGCAAACATTTAAGGTGCGAGGGGCAAGGTTTAAAGGAGATGTATGAAGCAGAAGGTGCCTGGAACTCTTTGCCGGCATGTAGTGGAAGTGGATACTGTAGTGACTTCTTAGAGGCGTCTTGACAAATTCATGAAAACGATGGAAATAGAGGGGTCTGGTCCCGAATTGGAAGGAAGGTTTAGATGAGTCGGGCAGCATGATCGATGCGGGCTTGGAGGGCTGTAGTTTTCATTGTTCTTTGTTCACCCAGCGAAAATCCTCGCAAACAGGAGAAACATGGAGACTCCATACAGACAGTGACCCAAGCCGGGAATCAAACCTGGGTCCCTAGAGCTGTGAGGCAGCAGTAGCTTCCTATCCACCCTGTCCATTTCTTATACACCTCAACCAGGCCTCCTCTCAGCCTTCACTGCTCTAAAAAAGTATAATCTCATCCAATCCAATCTGTCTTCATCGCTCAAATTCTCCATCCCAGTCTATGATCTGGTCTCTGGTAAATGGACACTGCACCCTCTCCAGTGCAATCAAATCCTTACTGTAGCGATTTGACGGGAACTGCACACTGTCCTCCAGCAGCGGCCTCACCAAAATTTTGTCCAGCTCGAACTGAACCTTCCTGCTCTTACAATCATGCATTAATATTCCATTCCCCACGCTGCATGAATCTTCGAAACTCACAGACTCAAATGTGAGCCAAAATGCTGATGAATTGAACGAACGTTGATCTCAGGTCACAAAAAATCGTCGGTACAAATGTAAAGATTTGCATTTTCGAAAATTTCATTTCTTGACAGTCTTTTTTGCTGTTTTCAAAGTTCGAGAACTAATAAACACAATTTGATAGAACGAAATTGCACTGAACTCCCCGTCGGGGAATTGAACCCCGGTATCCCGCGTGACAGGCGGGGATACTAACCACTATACTAACGAGGAGATCATGCGTAAAGTGGCCATTCGCATTGTACACTTGCCACTTACACTTCCGGAGCGACGACTCAGTTCTGACGAGATCAGTTATTTTCCCCAATACGGAGAACCATTTAGTGCAGCAAACAGCGGCCTTAACCAACTAATTAAGACTTTTGGATTCGCAGAAAATAGAATGAGATGGATGCATGAAAAAAAACACAGATTAGGTGGAGACAGAAAGGTGCGATTGCCGTTCATATCAAACTGCATGTTCTTTTTTTTAATCTTGGAGGAAAGACTGGGTATCTTGAAGCTTGAACATGCTGGACAATCTCAGCTGGCGTCTCTCCAAAGGACCTGCTGAACTTTTCCAGCATTTTCATTTGTTCTTTCAGATTCCAGCATCGGCAGTATTTTGCTTTTAAGTTGCCTCGAAGTGCATGTTTTTCCTCCAAACCGTTGAAAGTTTCAAAGTGCTTTACAACTGAGATGCATTTCTTTAATTATATTGTCTTTTTATTGCCCGAGGTACAGGTGCGGATTGAGCAAAGATACAAAGTATTTTAAAATGACATATCTATCATAATTTGGAGATTTGTTATTTTGGGAACAATCAATTTTATCCAGGCGCAAAATCCGAAAACTGAGGAATAAGAGCTCCTTTAGCCTGACGTAATTTATACACGGAACCTTTTGATCTGGAGTCAGACGCGCTACCGTTGGGCCACAAGCTCACAGCTCCAACTACCGTTTTACATCTATGTTGGGTGAATTCAAAGCTCAAACCGGAGTTGTCTCCCTCTTTAGTTTCTCAGGATTTCCATCGAAGGGAAGAATAACAACGAACCAAAATTAACGATAAAGTCGAAACATAACATTAGCCTACAGGAAAATGTATTGTTTCTTCAAGGGATGATTAGAAAACCCACGATTGTGTGACGAGGTGGCTGAGTGGTTACGGCGATGGACTACTAATCCATTGTACTCTGCACTCATGGGTTCAAATCCCACCGGCGTCTATAATGTATCTTCTTTGCCTTTTCATTGAGAGTGAACTCAATAAGTGAGATTTTGCCGAATTCGCCTGGGTCGGATGGTGTGTGGGGGAGAATCGATGAGCCGAATGTCTTTCTTCTGCACTGTGGGGTATCTATGATTTTCGGAGCGACAGTTTAACTTCTCTAAAAGCATTGATACACTTGTTCTTCTTCTAAAAATCTGACCCTGATGAGTTCCGACCACAATTATTGAATATCTCACCAGACAACAATGAGAATTCCACCATGTCATTCTTTGCGCCGCAGAACCGCAGCTGCAGCGTTTATTTCTCATTCTTATATGGAAATTTCTGACGTCGTCAAACAGACAGTCCAAAAGTTGAACAATTGGACAGTGATTACATTTCAAAAATACTTCATTGTTATTAAAACAATTTGGTTCATCCTGTAGTTGGGAAAAGAGCTGCATCAATTTCAGTAGAATTTCTATAGGACACGGACAGTTTGGTCGATTGGGAGGACATGTAGCAGATGAAGAATGAAGTGATTCCTTTTGGTGGGAAGAACATAGAGAGATAATATAAAATACAGGGTATAATTACAAAACGGGACGCAGGAAGCGCGGGAAATGGGTGAGCATTTATATAAATCATTGAAGTTGGTAGGGCAGGTTGGAAGTGCCGTTAGTAAAGTGTACAGTATTCCCGGACTTTATAACAGAAAGCAAGGATCTGATACAAACTTACTGGAAAAAAAATGCTGATGAACTATTAGAGAACACTTTAGATATTCTCAGCCTTACCCTCGGTGTGAAGTGTGATAATCCTTAGACTAAATCATCACCAGTAAACCCTCCCTGATGAGATGGGGACCAGTGGATGGCTATTTGGGACTATGCTGACTTTATCTTTAACTCTGTGTCATATTCAGACTGTGCTTTTCATTATCTGCTGCTGTGTAAGGATTGGGATCTTTCTGATTCTATCTGTAGAACTGTGCGCGTACAAGCAATTTGTTCTGACAGTCAGCTCCCGGAACTTAAATCAGCTTGGAATTCACTCTGTATTTGCAATCTCTGGGATTGTAAACGTTTTGATGGATCTCCTCATTTTGAATCTCCGATGTACTTTTTTTCAGCGTCGCTGACTGGGCCATTGGATAGTGATTATATTTCCAAAATACTTCATTGTCATTAACATATTTTGGGATGTCCTGTGGTTTTGAAAGAGCTACAGAAATTTCGCTAGAACTCCAATAGGACACAGACACTTTTATTTATTCATTCATGAGGCCTGGGCGTCACTGGCTGGGCAGTATTTATTGCCCAAACCCAGCAGCCCGAAGGCAGTTGAGAGTCAAATACATTGCTGTGTATTTGGAGTCACATGTGGGCCAGACCGGGCAAAGATTTTGTTCCCTAAAGGGCATTAGTTTGCTATATAAGTTTCTCCAATGATGGTCAGCAGTGGATTATTGACTACAGATATTTTTATTGAATTCAGTTTCACCAGCTGCAATGGCAGAATTGGCTCTCCAGAATATTAGCTGAGTTTCTGGATTAAGATTCCAGCGATAATATCATAAACCATCGCCTCCAAATTTCCCTCAAACCAACTGCTTTGGTAGGTCAACTCCATGCGCAGTTCAGAATGAACTGCATTACTGTGTGTCGGGAGTAACATGTAGGCCAAAGTAAGAATGCCTTCCCCATAGAACATTATAGAATCAATTTTATTTTACTACAATCGACTGGAGGTCATTAACCCAGAATTTTTTATTGATTTCGAATTCCACCATCTGCAATGGCAGGGGATGTGTGAGTGTGTGTGTGTGTGTGTGTATGTGTGTGTGTGTGTGTGCGTGTGCGTGTATGTGTGTGTGTGTGTGTGTGTGTGTGTTTCTTGTGTGTTGTGTGTGTGTGTATGTGTGTGTATGTGTGTGTGTATATGTGTGTGTGTTTGTGTGTGTGTGTGTGTGTGTGTGTGTGTGTGTGTGTATACGAGTGCCCGCGCGAGACAGACAGAGAGAGGGATTCACTCATTATCAGTCTGTATTTGAGTGTGGATTATTCACTTATATTCCCTCACAGGCACAGTCCTGCCCCTGCGCTTCTGAAATCCTATTTAAAAAGAAACACTTGTACCCCTGTGACTCTGGTGGGCGGGTTGGGATGGGGTGACGTTTGAAGCCTCAGGATGCTCAGTGTGAAAATCTGAGTATGTGTCAGAAAGTGAAGAGTGAACTTGGCTGTGAGATGATCACAGGAAAGCTGTGTCTGGAGCTGGGCCCGAGAGAAAGTTTTGGGTCGCCAGTAAATGGACTCCTGAAATGAAGGCACAAAATCAGAAACAGGAAATGCTGGAAATATTCAGCAGCTCCGAAAGCAGCTGTGGGGAGATATTCCTGTCGCCAGGATGTAACTCTCCAATCAGGTACTTCACGTTACTCAGATTGTACAAGCTCAACACCTTTGAGTAAGGAACAGGTAGGGCGGGAATTGGATCTTTGTTGATTTGAGCAAACAGAGCAATTCAGCAATGACCCCCGGGCGGTTTGGGGATCTCAGATACGGGCTTCTAGCTGGGGTTGAAAAATGGAAACGCACATCGAGTTTTAAATGAGATGACAATGAAAATGGAATTCAAATCGACTTGTACAGATTCAGATGTCTATTAAGGGAGTCAGGTTGGCCGAACAGTGTAATGGGCGCTATGTTAAGGTCGCGGTCTTCTCTGGCGCCGTGGGTTCAAATTCTACTCCTGGTATTTCTTTTTCCTCCTGTGCCAGGCACCATCCTAACCCGCGCAATTTCCCACCTGGAAGCAGGTACATAGAAACAACGACCACTTGCAAGTTCCACTTCGAGAGGGAGACACACACCATCCTGACTTGGAAATATATCGCAGTTTCTGTTGCAGGCTCAGAATCCTGGAACTCAATGCCAAAAATGAGTGCAGTGACTCAATAATGAATTTACTATCAAATTCTTAGAAATAATTAGTTTTGGACAATAAATGCTTCCCGGACCAGCGTTACTCAAGTCCGACATAAATTAAGTTCCAGTGAAATCAGTTCGAGTCACAGGAGGAGCACGTCTGAGTTAAGAACAGAAAATTGTGTGTGTTAATCGCATCCTGAACATGGCTACTTTTATATCAGATGTGTATCTGAGCACAATGAATGCAACCAGCTCACGATAAGCCGCTCGATGTTTAGCCGAGAGTTTCAGTAAATCAGGAGATGGAAGGGAGAGCAGAACTTGGTGAAATTACAATCATGAGGGTAGCTTTACTGAGGAAGTTAGAACATAGAACGTAGAAAACCATAGCATAAATCGACACTTTGGCCCACAACATTCGCTGGTTGACTTAGAAATGTTAACATCTTTTTCACTTAGATATTTTATTTCTTTTGGAAGATTAATAAGATTAAGGAACGCACACATGCATCAACAACTTAAAAATAACTACAATCAATCAATAAATATCAGTGTCCTACATCCTAGGAATATCTCCTTTTTCACAAATACCACCAGATCTGGAATGTATTTGAAGCATTCCGCTGAACCACTTATGGCCGCAATAGGCTCTGTGTCTTAGTTGGTTAAAGCGCCTGCCTAGTCAGTAGAAGATGCTGGGTTCAAGTCCCAGCGGAGCCTTGGTTCTTTTCCAATGTTATTCTGATGTGTCTGCTGTACTGGTCCTTGTGGTCAATGGGTTTGGAAGCTGTTAGTAAAGGAGCTTTACTGAATTGGTGCAGTGCATGGTGTGGATAGTGCACACTGCTGTCATTGTTGGTCATTAGTGGAGGGAGTGAATATTTATACATGGGAAGCGAATGAAGCGGGATGCTTTATCCTGGATGGTGCCAAACGTCTGTAGCTCTATTCAAGTTGAATTCACCTGGACAAATTATCTCGGGAAACAAGGTGATTCGATTTCCTCCCACATTCCAAGATGACCAGGTTGAATGGATTTGGCCATGCTAGATTTTCCCTTCGTCTCCAAGGTGTTTGTATCAGTAGATTAGCGGAGTGGGTGTGTGGTACTGCGAGGATAGATCCCATATGCAATTCTCTGTCGGATTGCCAGTACAGACTCGATGGACAGAATGGACTCCTTCAGCACTGTCGGGATTGTATGTTTCTCAGACCATTTGACTGTGTTCGAAATTCGCTGAAAAAATAATGAAAATCTGTGTTGGTAGATCTTACAGCATTGGGTTTATTCCAGCTGTTTTTTTTTTAACTGCAAGGTGATGAAAATACCTGGACCATATCAGTAAATAATCAAGATATTTGTGGGGAGTTTCGAAAGTTTTCCATTGTTGGAGATTATCCACTGTGAAGGGAAAGACAAAACTGACAAGCAAAAATGGATTTTGTTACTCACGAAACTGTAAAGATCATTGGGAAAGAACCAAGTCTCCGCTGGGATTTGAACCCAGGCTCTCCTGCTTACTACGCAGGCGCTTTAACCAACTAAACCACAGAGCCTGGCACTGCTCGGCGTGGGTTCAGCAGAATACTGGAAATATGCTCCAGATCCAATGGTATTTGTGAAAAAGGAGATACTGCCAGAACTGCAGCGTACCTGTGAACTGTCCGACTAAATATTGAACGGTTTAACGGTATGAGCTGATTCTACTTACTGTTTTCAGACACAAATTTGGTATAAAAGTAGAGATGCGATTCACACACACAGTTTCCCGCTCTGAAGGCGGCTGTGCTCCTTCTGTCGCACGAAGTGATTTTTTAAAAAATACTTTATATACACAGAGTATGTGTGTCACTTGTACGGGAAACACTTATTGTCCAAATTAATTTTCTTTGAGTAATTGGCGATTAATTCATTCTGGAGACACTGCAGTCCATGTGATGTACGGACACGTGGACTGCTGTTAGGGAGGGAGTTCCAGGATTGTGAGCCAACCGTGGGAACGGTGATATGTTTCCAAGTCAGGATGATGTGTGTCTCGGAGTGGAACTTAGAGGTGGCCGTTGTTTCTCTGCATTTGCTGTCCTTGTGCTGAGAGGTTTCTTGGGTTTGTTGGTCCCTCGTTGAAGAAAACAAATCAGCGTCAGAAGTGGGAGTTGAACCCACTATCAGGTTGAGAGGCGACCTGATAGGTTTATAAGATGTTGAGAGGAATAGATAGAGTGGATTCTCGGAGGCTATTTCTCAGGGCTGAAGTGGTCGCTACGAGAGGACACATGTTTAAGGTGCTGGGGGGCAAGGACAGAGGAGATGTTAGGGGTACGTTTTTCACTCAGAGGTTGGTGAGTGAATGGAATCGGCTTCCATCAGTGGTGGTAGAGGCGAACTCGCTGGGGTCTTTTAAGAGACTTCTGGATGAGTACATGGGTTTTATTGGATTGGTAGTTACAGATATGTCTATGGCATGGTAGGTACTGATAAAATGGCATAACTTGTGGGCTGAAGGGTCTGTTTGTGCTGTAGTGTTCTAATGATCTTGTTGTCTAACGAGGGACATACACGCGATGGGTCGTGAGAGGACTGCTCTTGGATCTTTTTCGAGAGTATCCTACTGCTTCACGTTGTTAGTGTATGCTTGACCTGGACCATCTGATGGGCAACACGACTGCTCAGTGACTATCGCTGTGCTGTGCAGATACATGGATTTGGGCCTGTGTCTGTGGGAGTTTGCTCATTCTCCCCGTGCTTGCGTGGGTTTTCTCCGGGAGCTCCGGTTTCCTCCCACATCCCAAAGATGTGCTCTTAGTCTAATTGGCAAAACAAATTCTCCCTAAATTGTCTCAAATTTGGTTTTTAATCCATAGATCTATAAACATGGACAGGGATCGCGGGTAGGGGTGGGAACATCGGGGTGGCGGCGTGGGCTCGTTGGGCCGAAGGGCCTGTTTCCGTGCTGTTTTGTTCTTTGTTGTTCTTTGTTCAGCATTCAAGAAGCGGCTAAATTTAGCACTTGGGGCGAATAGGTTCAAAGGAAATGACTAAGAAGCAGGATTAGGCTGCTGATTGGACGATCAGCCATGATCATGATGAATAGCAGAGAAGGATCGAAGGGCCAAATGGCCTCCCTCCCTCTCCTATCTTAGAACAAAGAACAAAACATCACGGGAAACAGGCCCTTCGGCCCAACGAGCCCGCGCCGCCACCTCGATGTTCCCACCTCAACCTGCGATCCCTGTCCATGTTTATAGATCTATGGATTAAAAACCAAATTTGAGGCAATTTAGGGAGAATTTGTTTTGCGAATTAGCCTAAGAACCCCCTTCTCTGTTTCTCTGTAATATCGAGGTTATTTATGAAGGGGGCGTTCTCAGCCTTGCTCCCCGCCTGAGGTGTGAATCCTGCGTTAAATCACCGCCAGTCAGCTCTCCCCTTTGAAGACACCTCGATTCATCTGGGACTGTGGACTTTGCTTTGATTTTACAAACAATGGACATATCACATCCCTGACACATTGCTCCCATATAAAACTGCGTAAAGAAATATAAACTGAGCTTGTAAACCGGAAATATTCCTAACATATCATTTAAACCATGGTTTTCAAATTGATCATTTCGGAAATATTATCCAGGAATAAAATCCAGGAAACAACTGAAAAAAAAAACTCCGGGAGCTTGACATGATTTGAACACGAAACCTTCATAATGCGGGAGTAAGATCCGCTATCTTTGCGCCACTAGCGGATGTCATGTGCATTGCTGCACAAACCTGATTTTCCCCATTAAACTATATCATTTCAGTTAATTCTTTTTTGGAGCTGTTTCTGGAGGTGTTTCTGAGTCAGGAATGTAGGAAGTGGGCCGTAGTTTTCTTTTAATTACTTTTTTTTTTTGGTGGGTAACAGCAGCTCAAGTTTTCCCTTAACATTTTCTGGTGTTTGGGAGTCAGCGGAGAGAACTCGATTGGATTGAGGATTGGCTGACTGACGGAGCAGAGGGTCGGGATAAATGGAAAAAATGGATCCTCTTCGGCGGGTGAACTGTAAAAAAAGCGGAGTGCCACAGGAGCCAGTCCTCGGATCTCAACTCTTTCCAATCTATATCAATGATCTGCAAGCAGGGACAGAGTGTGACACGACAAAATTTGCGAATAATGCACAATTTGTGGGAAAGCAGACTCTGAAGCGGGTGTAAAAAATATTGCAGATGGATCTAGATACGCTGGGAGAATTGGATAGCTTTTGGCAGATGGAGTTTAGTTTGGATAAATTCGAAAGGCAAATTATTATCCTTCTGGAAAGCAGTTTCAAAATCTGTCTGGGCAGAGGTATCTGGCTGTCTCTGTCCAGAATCAGTATGCGGGTACAGCGTATATTTTAAAACGGCAGGTTGAACGTAAGCATGTTTTGCAAAAGAAATGGAATGAGAAAGTAGAGAAGTATTGTTTCAATTGTGTTTTGAGGCCACAACTGGAGTATTGTGTGCATTTTTGGTAACCTTATTTGAGGAATGATGAATATAGAACATAGAACATAGAACATTACAGCGCAGAACAGGCCCTTCGGCCTTCGATGTTGCGCCGACCAATATAAAAAGCAACGACCCTCTAACCTAAACCATCCCCTTTTCATTCTTTCACTGCATCTCCAAAATGTAAGTCTTGCAACATATGTCTTCTCATTTTGGACTCCCCTACCATGGGGAAAAGAGCTTGGCTACTCATCTTATCTATTCCCTTCCTGATTTTATAAACCTCTATAAGATCATCCCTCATCCTCCCACACTCCAGGGAAAACAGTCCCAGCCTATCCAGCCTCTCCTCATAGTTCAAACCCTCCAGTCCCGGTAACATCCTTGTAAATCTTTCCTTGCCCCCATTCCAGTTTAATAACATCCTTCCTATAGCAGAGTGGCCAGAATTGTACACATGTGCTCTAAATATAGCTGCACCAATGTCTTGAACAGTTGTTCAGAACATCCCAATTCCTGTACTCAGCGCTCTGACTGATAAAGGCAAGTGCGTCAAACGCCTTCACCACCCTGTCTGTCTGTGACGACACTTTCAAGGAACTATCTACCTGCACCCCTAATTCTCTCCGTTTGACAACACTGCCCAGGGCTCGACAATTAATTGTGTAAATCTTGCCCTCGTTATATCTTTCCAAAATGTAAGTCTTGCAACATTTTAGCTTTCTCTATATTTTCTGCAATTTTTGGGTTTTTCCACAAGCTCTTGCCATACTGGAGTTTTTTTTTTTACTCATTTGTAGAATGCGGGTATCACTGGCCAGGCTAGCATTTATTGGCCAATCCTAATTGCCTGAAGGCAGTTGAGGATCAACCGCATCGCTGTGGATTTGAAATCAGACTGGGTAAGAACAGCAGATTTCCTTCCCTAAAAGGCATTGGTGAACTAGATGGGTTATTCCGACAATTGACAATGGTTTCACGGTCATCGGTATATTCTCATTCCAGATTTTTTTTTAATTGAATTCAAATTCCACCATCTGCCATGGATTCGAACCTGGGTCCCCAGAACATTAGCTGAGTTTCTGGACTAATGGTCTGACAATGATATCACTAAAAAAAAATAGGCCTGAGGATTGGGAGCAGTTTAAAATTCAGCAAGCAATTGATTAAGAAGGGAAAATGGAGAATAAAAGTAAGCTGGTGGTGAACATAAAACAACTGACTGTAAAAGTTTCTGTAGGTATGTAAAGAGAAAAAGATTGACAAAAACGAATGTAGGCCCTTTACAGTCAGGAAGAGGAGAATATATAATGGGGAATAAAAAAAAGCTGAGAAATTAAATTCATTCTTTGCTTCAGTCTTCACAAAGGAAGACGTGAATAATGTATCAGAAGTTCTGGTGGAAACATATTTTAGTGAGGAGCTAAAGGAACTCAGCATTAGTAGAGAAATAGCTCTGGGGAAATTGATGGGATTGAAGATCCTGATAATCTTCATCCCAGAGTATTTAAGGAAGTGGTCCTGGAAATACTAGATCCAAAATTCTTTCGACTCTGAACTGGTCCCTGCAGATCGGAGGGAAGCTAATGTAAGCCCACTATTCAAAAAGGGAAGTAGAGAGAAAACAGGAAGTATAGACTAGTGAACCTAGTGTTGGTACTTGGGAAGTTGTTGGAGTCCATTATTGAGCGTTTCATAGTTGAGCATTTGGAAGGCAATGGTATAATCAGACAAAGTCATGATGAAGAGATGCTGGCGTTGGACTCGGGTGAACACAGTAAGAAGTCTGACAACACCAGGTCTCAATCCAATCGATCCACTTGATAGTAAACTCACACAAGCTTTCAAGGCTCTGCTCCTCGTCAGGTGAAGAGCAGAGCCTCAAAAGCCTGTAGTTTACTACCAAACAAATCAATTGGACCCAAACCTGATGTTGTCAGACTTCTTACTATAATCAGATAAAGTCAACATGGATTTACAAAAGGGAAATCATGCTTGACAAATCTATTAGAATTCTTTGCGGATGTAACTAGTAGAGTTGACTGAGGAAGACCAGTGGATGTGGTTTATTTAGATTTTTAAACAAGGTCTCACATAACAGATCACTATGTAAAGTTAAAGCACATGGAATTGCAGGTAATGTTTTCAGATGGGCAGAAAGCCAGTTAGCAGATAGAAAGCAAAGAGTTGGCATAAATGGGTCTTTTCTGATCAGCAATCAGAGACTGGTGGGGTTCTGCAGGGATCTGTGCTCGGACCCCAACTGTTCACATTATATATTAATGAGTCCAGTTGTGAACTCGCCTACTTTGGGGGCATTCATATGGTCGGTGGATAGGCATATGGATGATATTGGAATAGTTTAGGTTAGAGGGTCACTGGCCGGCGCAACATTGAGGGCCGAAGGGCCTGCACTGCGCCGTAATGTTCTATGATCTATGATTTGGAAGAGGGAACTGAATATATTATCTACAAATCTTCAGATGATACAAAGTTGAGTGGGAGAGTGAGTTGTGAGGAGGATGCAGAGATGCTTCAGTATGATTTATACAGGCTGAGTGTGTGGGTATCTGCACGGCAGATGCAGTATAATGTGGCATGTGGCAGTATAATGTGATGAGATGGCATCACATCGAGAACTTTTTTTTCCTTGCCTTCTCTATGTGCGGTATGCTTTGTCGCGCAAGAAACCACACTTTTACTGTATACTAGTTCATGTGACAAAAATAAATTTCATCAAATCAAATCAAATCCGACTGTCACAATGAGATTACCGACGCGACTGGCGAGTTACAACCGCAGGTCGACTTGCCCAATGGTGAAAACTGATATCACTGCTTCTGATCTTCACCAGAACTGACAGTTAAGTGGAACATTGTTCGGTAACATTCCTGATTTTACAATATTGTTGCAAAAAAATGGCTAATAAGCTGTGGGAGAATTGACAAGATGTTTTCATTTCACGGGCTCTGGCGGTTGTCTCGTTGGTCGAGGGGATTTGATTCTCACTTCGGGTCACGGCATCAAAATGCGAGAGGTCCCGGGTTCAAATCCCAGACAAGCCCAGGGTTTATTTTCATTTCTCTCCAAAGTATATTCTGAGAATAAGTGAAATCAGGAGCAGATTAGAGTTCCCGAGAAGTCGTTCCAGAGAACGTATCACTGCAGAACATGAGGAAAAACAACCGCTAAATTTAAGATCATTTAACCTGTTGTGGGTCTCTGGGATCGGATACACCAGATAAATAACCACATGCTGTGGATTCAGGAAACTGACTGAATGCCGTCAGTTGTCACCTTGTCTGAAGACCATACAGTCTGACAGAGCTGAGAATCCCACGATTTGATTTATGGCCCATATTTTAGTTTCATTCTGGTATTCCCACTGAATCGTGTGTTACAGCAATCCATTTGAGGGGAAATCAACAACCAGAATACAGACACACGAACATAGTGAATAAGAGCAGAAGTATTCCATTCGGCCCGCCTGCCCCGCCATTCAATATGATTATGGCTGATCTGTTTGTTTTTCAATTTCCATATTCCCGTCTACCCTCCAATAACCATTGTTTTCTTGTATAACACTAATGTGACCCATGCACTGCAGCAAGGAGATTCCTCTGCGCCTCCGCATTCTGTAACCGGTCTACATTTAACTAATTCTCTGTTTTTTTTTTGTTCTTCCTGCCAAAGTGAGCAACTTCACATTATCTGACAATATATTCTAGCTGCCGAGATATTGACCGCTCACTCAAGCTATCTATATCCATCTGCAAACTCCTTCTATCCTCCTCACGAATTACTTTCCTACCTGTGTGTCATTTGTAACTTCCGCTACCATTTACCCACTCCTTCAACCAAAAGCATGATGGAAATTACAAAAGCTTGAGTCCCCCGGACAGAGCCCTGGATGTGATTTCAGTCAGCGCATTCTGCCAATCAGAACAAAAAGAGACATTTCTGCATCCTCCCTGTTTTCTTCCAGCTAATCAATCTTCTATCCAGCCTAATATGTTACCTCCCACATCATGAGTTTTTTTTTTAATTTCTCAAAAGTAAATTTGACGGATGTAATCTTTAATGTTTTCTGAAAATCCAATTGCAGCACACCTTCAGATTCCCCTTCATTCACAAGCATTTCTCTGGTTCAAAGAACTGCAATTATCTGTTAAACAAAACTGGCCTGTTTTGCTAAATGTTCAGCCAGAATCTCCTTAGAGACTGATGCCAACATCTGCTAAATGACAGGTTCTGCCTAACTGGCCAATGGAGTTTCTTCATCTGTCTTTCAACTTTCTTGGGTTATTCTGATGTTTGGTCATGATAATTCTCGCTCAGTGTCCCAAAATGTGTCGGTTAGGGTGACCAGCAGGATAATATGTGGGCGTATAGGGATAGAGACCGGGTGGGATGATCTATGGCGAGTGGGTGCAGCCTCGATGGACCGAATTGCTTCTTTCTGCACCGTATGGATAAAATAATTCTATGATGTTGCAGAACCTGTGGAATTTTGGGAAATGAGCACAATTTCATCCAATATCTAATTTGTCATCTCTTTTCAGAGCATCGAATGATGTCTATGTGGATCCAGGCACTCGTCAGTCCGCACCTCCAACAACTTCCTCAGTAAAGCTACCCTCATCATTGTAATTTCACCAAGTTCTGCTCTCCCTTCCACCTCCTGATTTACAGCTCTTACTGGAGTGTTTTTCTGTCCTCCACAGCGAAGATTCCTCAGCTGGTCCCAAGTAGATTTATCTATCGAATAAATTATTGACTGGCGACGGGATGAAATGTTACAGTGAAAATACAGCAGCATGGAGTTCCGAATTTTACCAGCCATGATTCAATGGTAGAACAGACTCGATGGGTCGAATGACACAATTCAGCTCACATATATTTTGGTTTTAGGAAGGCAAGTGAAATTTTGGATTATATTTCGAAGGGAATGAATATAAATTAGGGAAATCTTGTCAATTCTCGGGGCCATTAAAGTGGAGAGCTGATTGGTGGTGATTTAACCAGAGGATTCACACCTCAGACGAGAATGTTGTGGATGCTGTTCCTTTATTCAAGAAAGGGAGTAGAGATAGTCCTGGAAATTATAGAACAGTGAGTCTAACCTCGGTGGTTGGTAAGTTGATGGAGAAGATCCTGTGATGCAGGATTTATGAACATTTGGAGAGGTATAGTATGATTAAGAATAGCCAGAATGGCTTTTTCAAATGCAGATCATGCCTTACGAGCCTGACTGATTTTTTTTGAAGATGTGAGTGAACATTAATGAAGGAAGAGCTGTAGATGTAGTATATATGGACTTCAGCAAGGCATTTGAGAAAGTGAGGGGGAATGGGATCTAAGGGGACATTGTTTTGTGGATCCAGAACTGCCTTGCCCACGAAGGCAAAGAGTGGTTATAGATGGGTCATATTCCACACGGAGATCGGTCACTTGTGCAGTGCCCCAGGGATCTGTTCTGGAACCCTCACTCCTTCTGATTGTTAGAAATGACCTGGATGAGGAAGTGGATGAAATGGTTTGGTAAGTTAGCTGATGACACAAAGATTGGAGGTGTTGTGGATAATGTGGAGGGATATCAGAAGTTACACTGAGATATTGATAGGATGCGAGGCTGGGCGGAGAAGGGGTAGATGGACTTCAACCCAGATAAGCGTGAAGTAGTTCACTTTGGCATGTTAAGTACGATGATAGAATATAATATTAATGGCAGCACTCTTGGCAGTGTGGAAGATCAGAAAGATCTTGAGGTCCGAGTTCACTGGACGCTCAAAACAGCTGCGCAGGCTCAAGCAGTGGTTAAGAAGACATACTGTGTCCTGGTCTTCATCAATCGAGGAATTAAGTTTACAAGTTTAGAGATAATGTTGTAGCTTTATAGGACTCTGATCAGACCTCACTTGAAGTACTGTGCACAGTTTTGGTCGCCTCATTACAGGAAGAATGAGGAAGCCATAGAAAGGGTGGAGATGAGATTTACAAGGATGTTGCCTGGATTGGGGAGCATCCCTTATGAGGATAGGCTGAAGGAGCTCGGGCCTTTTCCTCTTGGAGAGACGAAGGATGACCTGATAGAGGTGTATAAGATGTTAAGAGGTATTGATCAAGTGGATAGTCAGAGGCTTTTTCCCAGTGTTGAAATGGTTGCCACACGAGGACAAGATTTAAGGTACAGAGGAGATGCCAGGGGTAAGTTTTTCACCCAGAGAGTGCTGTGTGTGTGGAATGGCCGCTGGCAACAGTGGTGGAGGCAGATTCGATAGCATCTTTTAAGAGACTTTTAGATATTTACATAGAACTTAGTAAGACAGAGGGTTATGGTTAAGCCTAGCAATCTTAAGGTAGGGACATGTTTGGCACAACTTTTGGGGACGACGGGCTTCTATTGTGCTGTAGTTTTTCTATGTTTCTCTGTTTATTTTTTAATCAGAAGCAAAACTGAGAAGTCGGACCCTTCAAGAACAAAGTGAACCGATGTGAAAATGAATCCAGAGGTGTTGGCTGAGTTATTCGTCAGGTGAAATGCGCTGAACCTCTATCATGTCACAGGTCATGTTGAACTAATCTATTAGAATTTTTCGAGGAGGTTACCAGGAAAGTGGATGAAGGGAATACAGTGAATGTTGCCTACATTTACTTGAATAAGGACTTTGACAAGGTCCCACATGGGAGGTTAGTTAGGAAGGGTCAGTAACTACGTAAACATGGAGTGGTAGTAAATTGGATTAGATATTGGTTCAAAGGCAGAAAACAGAGAGTGGTAGTGGAGGATTGCTTTTCTGCCTGTGACTAGTGGTGTGCCACAGAGATCTTTGCCGGGTCCATTATTGTTTGTCATATGTATCAATGATCTGGTTGATGATATGGTGAATTGGATCAGTAAACTTGCTTATGATACAAAGATTGGAGGAGTAGTGGACAGTAAGGAGGGTTTACAAAAGTTGCAGAGGGATGTGGACTAGCTAGAAAAAAATGGGCTGAAAATGGCAGATAAGTATGAGGTATCACACTTTGGAAGGACAAACAAAGGTAGAACATACAAGGTGAATGTTAGGACACTGAACAGTGTAGTAGAACAGAGGGATCTCGGAATACAGATACACAATTCCCTAAAAGTGGCGTCACAGTTAGATAGGGTCGTAAAGAGTGTTTTTCAACATTGGCCTTTATAAATCAAAGTATTGAGTACAAGAGTTGGAATGTTATGGTGTGGTTGTATAAGACATTGCTGAGACCGAATTTAGAGTATTGTGTGCAGTTTTGGTCACCTAATTGCAGGGAAGATATTAATAAGATTGAAAGTGTGCAGAGAAGGTTTACAAGGATGTTGCCGGGATTTGAGGAACCGAGTTACAGAGAAAAGTTGAATAGGTTCGGACGTTATTCCCTGGAGCTTAGAAGAATGAGGGGCGATTTTGATAGAGGTTATAAAATTATGATGGGTATAGATAGAATGAATGCAAGCTGGCTTTTTCAACTGAGGCTCGGGGAAAAATAAGTAAAGGGCATGGGTTAAGGGTGAAGGGGGAAAATTTAAAGGAAATATGTGCCGGCGGGCTTCTCCACACAGAGAGTGGTGGGAGTGTGAAATGAGCTGCCAGATGAAGAGGTTTTTTTTTAATATTTAAGATAAACTTGAACAGGTACATGGATGAGAGGGCTGTGGAAGGATATGATTCAGGTGCAGGTAAGTGGGACTAAGCAGAAAAATGGCTCAGCACACTAACAAACTCCAAAAGGGCCTGAATCCGTGCTGTAATGTTCTATGGGATTGGGGAATAAATGTTGCAGCTTGGCGCAAAGAATGATAGGGAACAAAGAACAGCACAGCATGGGAAACAGGGAGACGGCGCCGCCATTTTAACGTTCCCACTTCCACCCATGACCCTTGTCTATGTTTACGGAAATCTGCATTGGAACCAAATTGGGGAGACAATTTAGTGACAATTTATTTTGCCAATCAGCCTCAGCGTACATCTTTGGGTGTGGGAAGGAACCCAATAAAAAGGGCGTATTATCGACGAGGGTGGGACTCGAACCCACGTGTGCAGAGCACAATGGATTAGCAGTCCATCGCCTTAACCAATCGGCCACCTCGTCACGCAATGACTGCTTTTCTAATCACCTCTTGAACAAAGAACACATTTCTCCTATAGGATAATGTTGTGTTCCTACTTTCTCTTTAATTTTGTTTCGCTGTTACTCTCCCATTCGATGGAAATCCCGAGAAAGTAAAGAGGGAGACAATTCCTGTTTGAGTTTTGAATTCACCGAACATAACACAGATATAAAAAGATATGAAATGCCGTGAGCTTGTGGCGCAACAGTAGCGCGTCTGGCTCCAGGTTAGAAAGTTGTGTGTTCAAATCACTTCAGGATTAAGGCATTCTTTCTCATCAGTCGTTGGATTTTGTACCCGGATAAAGTTGATTGTTCCCGAAATAACACATCTTCACATTATGATGGATACAATACTTTAAAATACTTTATGTGTTTGCTCAATCCACAACTGTATCTCGAGCAATAAAAAGACAATATAATTAAGGAAGTACATCTCACCTGCAAACCACTTTGAAACTTCCAGCATTTTGGAGAGAAAAAAAAAACATATTTCTTGACAAGATATAAGCAAAATATTGCCCTTGCTGAAATCTGAAACAAAATATCATCATTCCAACCAGCTCTGGATTAACCCAGGCACAGCTCTGATTGGCTGCAGCCCGCTGAATCTGGAGAACAGACACTGTGAGCATCGCCGGCCTCAGAGGCTTTCACAGTTACTGAGCTGGGAAACTCCAACTAATCCCCGAGAATCCACAGCACAGAGCGAGGAGGGAAATTCTGTCCTGAAAGCTGTCAGTCTGAGACACACTTTGATCTGTCAATGTGCAGATGTGTTTATTGTGTCAACGAGAGGGTGTTGAAAGGGCGGCTGGATTAGACTAATGTTAGTGTTTGTGTGTCCACACTCAGCTTCAGATTTTCCAGCCCTTCTTGTGTCAAATCAAAAGATTTTCCTATCATTGAATCGCGCTGCTCTCCTGCTCAGAGCTGAGGAGCGAATGTAGGGTTAAATCTTGGTTGATTTCGAGGGTTCAGTCGACAAACGAATTCTAAGTCAGACGGGTTGAAATGGAAGTTGCTGCCCTGAATTTAGATGGAATTTTTCTCAACAGGAAGTATTCAGCTACCAGTAACAGAAAAATTGTTTTCAGTCTGGAAATCTGGAGTGTCCTGTTTTAATTGCAGTGGGAGAGTTTGTGAGGAGAGAGAAACACAGAGAGGCCGGAGGGGCCGGGAGATGACAACAACTTTTCTCTGATCTCTTCGTTCTTTGCCTTTACATTGCTCCGTGCAGCCGCTACTGGCTTCATTTCGGAGCCAGTTCTGACACACACACATGTTCCACATACATCTCTCACACACATTTTCCACGTCCACATTTTGGATATCATTTTGTCCCCTGGAATATATTGTAACAGAAATATATCTTATACGTAAACAAGGCAGCGACCGCTTTCAAAGTGAGCTGCCCAGTTCACTTCGATCTGTGAAATTATTGGACAATTTTAAAACAACATTGATTGTTGACAGAATTCTATTCTCTTTGAATATATTCCATCACTTTATCGCATGTGTTTGGAGTTCTGGCGAAATGATCCAGAGACATTCTGAAATTAATTATAACATGAAAATTCCTGATGGTCTATAATCCTCTTTTACTAATATTCCAAAATGACTATCCCTCCCCATGTTCCACATGCCGCTTCCATTCCTGAACTGTGTTAAGCAGGAATACCCAACGCCCACTAATGAACAGTGCAGAAAGTACATTGCAGAACGAGGTTATTTGGCCCATTGGCCCATCGAGTCTACACTGACCACAATCCCACCCAGGCCCTACCCCTATATCCCTACATATTTTACCCACGCATCCTCGAACCTACAGATCTTAGGACACTAAGAAACACTTTATTTAGCATGGCCAATCAACCTAAGCCACACAGCTTTGGACGTATGGGAGGATTCGGATTAGGCGGAGGAAACCCACGCAAGGAGAATGTGCAAACTCCACGGAGACAGTGACTGAGCTCAGAATCGAACCCAAGTCCCTAGAGCGATGAAGCAGCAATGCTAACCACTGTGCTGCCGTGCCGCCTCGAAAAAAAAGTCTATTTACCAGGAGTGGGGCTCAAACCCACGCAGACACATGTCCATTGGATCTTAAGTCCAACGCCTTAACCACTCGGCCATCCTGGTACAGTTGTCGCACTTTCTGAATGAAGGCGATGCCCTATCATCTAAGCAGTATTTTGAACTTCTCATTCATTCAATGTATTATGATGTGTATTTCCTATGCCCTGTGTGTCATTCCATATGTTACCCTGGAATGAAACCTTGTTTTGCCCTTGTGTCCTGATGCTCTTTCCCTTGCTTATGACGTCATGACTTTTCCTCATGAAAGTTACAGCATGGAAATTTTAATTGATAAGTATATGGAAGAGAAGGGAATGGTTTAGTTTGGAGGCAGTGCTTTTTATTTTGGTCGGCACAACATCGAAGGCCGAAGGGCCTGTTCTGTGCTGTAATGTTCTATGTTCTATATTCTATGAAACCATTCTGCCCATCTTATCGATGCCAGTACAGCTCCCGAACTTTGTCGAAAATTACCACAGTAAATTGCAACTCAACATTATGGGCTGTCCTGGAGAAGCCAATTCAACATTTCCAAACTCAGTCCCTGCGCACAGGGCTTGAACCAGCGCCGAGAAACGAGGGTTTCGAGTCCAACGCCGTAACCACTCAGCCATCGTTCTGCTTATCTCTCAAAGTGATGAAAATACCTCAGCAATGTTCATATTAACTTCATCAGACACCAGGATTGCTGCTGCCCTGGGAACTGGCCAAGCAACCCTTGTCGGAAGGGATAAAGGTTGTGTCCAAGTACACCAGCTCCAAGTGAAACTCCCCAATGGACTGAAAAAACACCCCAAAGAGACAACGGCTCTTTTAAAAGTCCCCCACAATCTCTGTGAAAAAGCTGCGCCATCTTTTCCCTTATTGAATGAATGAGAAATATCTTTTTGGAGGATGAAGATTTGTCCCGTTACAGAATGCTGGGAATGGGATTTCATACCCGCCCCTTACACACACTTTCACATTGAAGGGACAATCAAACTGAACTGAGAGCGGATTATAAACCCCAGTCTGGGATTTGTCACGGGGAATGAAGAGAAACACAATATTAGGAAAACATTACATAAATTTAATAATAATTATATTCAGAATTACCTTCATAATACGGTGTACTGGCCTTCATTCATCGAAGGATTGAGTTCAGGAGTCAGGAGGTAATGCTGCAGCTTTATAGGACCCTTGTCAGACCACGCTTGGAGTACTGTGCGCAGTTCTGGTCGCCTCACTATAGGAAGCATGTGGAAGCTATTGAAAGGCTGCAGAGGAGATTTACAAGGATGTTGCCTGGATTGGGAGGCACGCCTTATGAAGACAGGTTGAGGGACCTGGGACTGTTCTCCCTGGAGAGACTAAGGTTGAGAGGCGACCTGATAGAGGTTTACAAGATGTTCAGAGGAATAGATAGGGTGGACTCTCAGAGACTATTTCCCAGGGCTGAAATGGTCTCGATAAGAGGGCACAGATTTAAGGTGCAGGGAAGCAAGTACAGAGGGGATGCTAGGGGAAAGTTTTTCACTCAGAGGGTGGTGAGTGAATGGAATCGGCTGCCGTCGGTGGTGGTCGAGGCGAACTCGCTGGGGTCTTTTAAAAGACTTCTGGATGAGTATATGGGATCCAATGGGATTGGGGGTTGTAGATAGGTCTATGGCTGGGTAGGTTTTGATGTGTTCGGCACAACTTGTGGGCCGAAGGGCCTGTTTGTGCTGTAGTGTTCTATGTTCTATAAACTAATCTTTAATACCCGCTTACACTATACCAGAATGATCCCGCACTCACACACTTCATAAGAGTCCAACACAATCACATAAACAACACCACAGTTTGTCAAACTGGTACTGAAAACATAAATAGCAGAGAATGGTTTTGATCCATCGACCTCTGGGTTATGGGCCCAGCATGCTTCCGCTGCGCCACTCTGCTATGTAAGGGCAGTATCCTACTTATTATTGTTGTGGTGCACAGGACAAACATTTCGCTGTGGTTTACCCGGTGGAGTCCTGGGATGAGAATTCTTTCGGATGAGGAAAGATGAAGTCAGGTCAGATTACATTCATTGGAACCAACAGAGAAAACGCTGGAAAATCTCAGCAGGTCCGGTAAGGAGAAAAAAGAACTGACATTTTGAGTCTAGATGCTCCTTTATTAGGTCTAAAAAGCATAGAAAGTGGGAGATATTTAAACTGTAGTGGGAGGTAATGAAAAAATGAGTCATAGTCATGGAAACCAAAGAAAAAGGCTAATCACTGTCCCGAGAAATAATAAACGGTGTGAATGGCCAAACAGCAGAGAAGCTTTTATTTTTATGCCCATTGGAGTTTAGAAGATTGAGAGGAGTCTCAGAGTAGCGCATGAGAAACGGTAGATTCAGAAAGAATGTTACTGATATTCTTAAAGTAAAGGTTAAGGGGAAACTTCTCGGACTGAAGTGAGGAGAAAATTCTTCATTCAGAGAGTGGTGAATCTGTGAAAATAACGAATACAGACAGTACTAGAGGCTAAAATGTCTGATGACAGGAAGGAATTAGATATCGCTCTTGGGACTAAAGGGACCAAGGGATATGGTTGGAAGGTGAGATCAGGAAATAAAATTTGATCAGCCAGGATCATAATGCACAGTAGATCAGGCTCGACAGGCCGAAAGGTTTATTGCTTCAATTCGCTGTTTAAAGAGAACAAAGAAAAGTGCAGCAAAATAATAGGCTCTTTGGCCCTCCAAGCCTGTGCTGAACATAATGCCCTAACTAAACCTCTGCCCTTACTCAATCCGTATTTCTCTGTTCTCTCCGCAATAATGTACTCACTCTTACATCTTGCTAATGTGCCTGCTTCAGTCACCTCCTGAGACAACCTGTTCCAGGTATCACCACCCGCTGTGTGAACAATCTGCCCCGCACATCTCTGTTAAACTTTCCCCCTCTCACCTTGAACATGTCTTCCTTCCACCCCTGGTAGAAATCTTGTGACTATCCACCTTGTCTATGTCTCTCACAGTTTTGATGATCTGTAACCCCTCAGCCTCCGTCTTTTCAGTGAAAATAATCCTAATTCATAAATATAACATAATGCCAATCAAAATCCTGATGGCAGCAGGGAAAAAGCTGTTCTTTAGTTGGGTAGTGCCTGGCCTCACACTTTTGTAGTTTTTTTCCCGACGGAAGCCGGTGGAAGAGAGTGTGTCCAGGGATGTCGTTGCCTGATTTAAACTGGCTGCTTTTCCAAGGAAGCAGGAAGTGTCAGTAGATGAGAGGCTGGTTTGCGTGATGGACTGGCTTCTCCCACGATACTTTGCAGTTTTTTGTGGTCTTGGACAGAACGGGAGTCATACCAAGCGGTGATGCAACCAGAAGGAATTCTCTCTCTGGTGTATCTTTCTGTATTTTGATGTGTCTTGCATTATCAGCGGCGCCATGAGGATTGGAATCTTTGTCATTCTATCAGCTGAACTGTGCCTGTACAAGTGACTTGTTCTGACTGTCAGATTTTGGAACTGTAAAATAATGTATACATGATTTCTGTATCTGTCAATTTTTGGTACTGCAACTCACTTTCTGTATCCCCTGATTTTAAATCACTGTTTTTTTTCCCTTATTCTTGGGATGTGGGTGTCGCTGGCTGGGGCCGCAATTATTGCCCATCCTAAATTACCCTTGAACTGAGCGGCTTGATAGGTCACAGAGGGCAGCCTGAGTCAATCCCATCTCTGTTGGTCGGTGAGAGATTTCTTGGGACTGATGCTGCCGCGCAAGAGAAAAAAAATCCCTGTTAGGAGTGCGATTCGAACCCACGCCTCCAAAGAAGACGAAACGCAGCGCCTTAGACCACTCGGCCATCCTGACGACGTTAGCAGGTTGTTATATCTCCGCAACAAATCTATTTGAATTGCATCTTTGTTGTTATTAGATACAAAATTCGATGTGTTTGCCAATCTTTGAACCCCAGCCAGAACCCTGTATCTGAATCCTATCCTTCCCCAAGCCACCGCGGGGTGAGGAGCTTCTCATTGCTGCATTGCTCTGTTTGCTCAATTCAACAAAGCCCCAATTTCCGCCCGACCTGTTCCTTACACGAAGGTGTTGAGAGTGTCACATCTGAGCAACGTGAAGTATCCAATTGGAGAGTTACATCCTGGCGACGGGAATATCTCCCCACAGCTGCTTTCGGAGCTGCTGAATATTTCCAGCATTTCCTCTTTCTGATTTTGTGCCTTCATTACAAGAATTCATTTACTGACAACCCAAAACTTGTCTCTTGGACGCAACTCCAGACGCAGCTTTTCTGTGATCTTCACACAGAGAAGTTCACCCTTCACTTTCGTGCTTTAAAATCGGCTGTTTGTCCCGGTACCCAAACTGGGGGTTTCCTCCGGATGCTCCGGTTTCTCCCACAGTCCAAAGATGTGCGGGTTAGGTTGATTGGCCATACTAAAAATTGCACTTAGTGCCCTGAGATGCGTAGGTTAGAGGGATTAGTGGGTAAATATGTAGGAATATGGGGGTAGGGCCTGCGATGGATTGTGGTCGGTGCAACTCGATGGGCCGAATGGTCGCTTTCTGTACTGTAGGGTTTCTATGAACTAGAACAGAATGCTTTGTATCAATTGGGTAATTGAAATAGTGTGGAGGGAATTCTAATGTCCTCAGGAAGAGGTTTAATAGTGAGTTGAATGAAGCGATTTTGATTACAGGGATGAAAGGTAATGTCACTGGGTTGGAAGCCCAGAGACCCTCACTATTCTTTAGGGACACGGAGTAATTCCAACCACGGCAGCTGTTGAAGTTCAAAATCACTGATTTAATACATAGAAACATGGATAAAAATCAGAAACCGGGTAGAACAGGAATTGAAAAGCAGGAATTCAAACAAGCCTCAAAAACGGCTGCGTTAAAGTTCTGGTTTCTCACAGAAAACATCTTCACAGAACAAGGGGGGAAATTTCACACAACAGGAAACAACTTTACAGAACAGAAAAAGAAAACCCCGACTAAAGACAGATCATATTTACAAAAGCGGGATTACATTTACACAACAGGAAGAATTCGACAGAACCACAGTGAAAATGTGTCAACGCCAGAGTCACAGTCCCAGAACAGAGAAAAGTTACACAGCAGAGAACACAGTTACACAACAGGAAATACATTTCAAAACAGGGCCTATCTTTGTATAACAGAAAACACCTTTTCAAAAATAATCAGTTATTTCATCTCAGTTTCTTGCTGCTTTTCTCGGCACCTTTACTGTCTGTTATTGTGTGTTTGTCCTGAATATCACTTGTTGCTTTTCTGTGTGTATTTCTCTGTATTTTGTATTGGAGGTGATGTTATTTGTTATTCTCCAGCCAAGATGAGCTTCGCATCACGTGGCTCTTGCCTGTAATCAATAGTTGTCTGGTTGCAGCGCAGCAGTAACCGGCAGGCAGCAGAGCAGCGCAGCAGAAGCGAGCTGAGTTCATCGGCTTCAGCTCGATGGATCGAAACTATCCCTTCCTGTTTATATTCTCACTCGTATCAAAAACACATATCGGGCTGCTGTACAATTGCATA
Organism: Sphyrna mokarran; assembly: GCA_024679065.1. Taxonomy (NCBI): domain Eukaryota; kingdom Metazoa; phylum Chordata; class Chondrichthyes; order Carcharhiniformes; family Carcharhinidae; genus Sphyrna; species Sphyrna mokarran. The sequence goes on along the minus strand of JAGIQG010000039.1, from coordinate 11,116,367 downwards.
TTTCAATTTTTTTCGGCAGTTAATTGGCATCACCATCTGGATTTGTATTACAGTGGAGAACACAACCCGCTTGTCCCAGGTTTAGCTCAGGTGGCTGGGCAGCAGATTCAGCCAAAGGTTCGTGCGATGAACTCCCGTTTCGGTGTTGTGAACCTTGTTACTACACCCACCCCAGTCAAACTCCGATAACTCCCCATCACAATTCCTGCATCGTTTGAGATTACTAATAAAAGCCACGCATTTTCAGACTTGTTCCCCCTAGAAATATGAATCCTCCTGTTAAATCAGCTGGAGACATCTCGGACCTTGTTTTAAATTTACAAACTACAAAAAAAATGTTTTGCGGTTGTTAACCAGAAGCATCCCACAATCCGGTAAGGAGGAAGGATGGGAAAGGGAGGATTAGAGAACCGTGGGTTACTAGGGATGTTGAGGATTTGGTCAGGAAGAAGCGGGAGGCGTACGTTGGATCCAGGCAACTGGGGACAGAGGCAGCGCTGGAAAAATATAGAGAGTGTATACGGGATCTTAAAAGGGGTGTCAGAAAGGCAAAAAGGGGCCACGAAATGGATTTGGCAGGTAGGATTAAGGAAAATCCTAAGGCATTTTACTCCTATGTAAGGAGCAAAAGGATGGTTAGAGAGAAGATTGGACCTCTCAGGGACAGAGGAGGGGAACTATGCTTAGAGCCTGAGGGAATGGGGGAGATCCTGAATGAATACTTTGCGTCGGTATTCACGCGGGAGAGAGGCCTGATGTCTAATGCCGGCTTTGAGGAATTTGAGGACCCGTTAAAGTAAATAATCATTACGAGGGACGAGGTGTTGGGACTTTTAGGTAGCATAAAGACTTATAAAGCTCCGGGGCCTGATGGTATTTATCCCAGGCTGCTAAGGGAGGTGAGAGATGACATTGCTGTGCCTCTGACGCAAATCTTTGTCTCCTCTTTGGACTCAGGGGAGGTCCCAGAGGACTGGAGGATTGCAAATGTAGTACCGTTGTTTAAAAGGGGTCAGAGGGATAACCCAGGGAACTATAGGCCGGTGAGCTTGACTTCAGTTATAGGTAAGCTAATGGAGAGGATTCTCAGGGACAGGATGTATGAGCATCTGGAGCGCTGCGATCTGATCAAGGATACGCAGCATGGCTTTGTGACGGGGAGGTCGTGCCTTACGAATCTAGTGGAATTTTTTTGAAGAGTGACAAAAACGGTTGATGAAGGACAAGCTGTTGATGTCATCTATATGGATTTCAGTAAGGCGTTTGATAAGGTCCCTCATGGTAGGCTGATAGAAAAGGTGAAGGCGCATGGTATACAGGGCCAGGTATGTAGATGAGTAGTGAACTGGCTAGGGAGGAGGAGACAGCAGGTAGTAGTGGAAGGTTCTTTTTCCAACTGGAGGTCTGTCACTAGTGGTGTGCCACAGGGCTCTGTACTAGGACCCCTTCTATTTGTGGTGTATATAAATGGCTTGGAAGAGGGTGTAGGTGGTGTGATCAGCAAATTTGCTGATGACACTAAGATGATTGGATTGGCGGGTACTGAGGAGCAGTGCCTGGCAATACAACATGACATAGATTGGCTGGTAGATTGGGCAGATTGATGGCAAATGGAATTTAATCCGGATAAATGCGAGGTGATGCATTTTGGCCGGAATAATGTAGAGGGGAGTTGTAGGATAAAAGGTAAAAGCATCCGGAGTATAGAGATGCAGAGAGACCTGGGGGTGCAAGTTCACAGGTGTCTGAGGGTGTCAGTACAGGTGGAGAATGTGGTAAAAAAAAAGCGTATGGTATGTTAGCCTTCATAGGAAGGGGTATAGAATAAAAGAGTAGGAGTCTGATGTTGCTGGTATATAGAACGTTGGTTAGGCTCATCTGGAGTACTGCGTCCAGTTCCGGTCGCCGTACTACAGGAAGGATGTAGAGGCCCTGGAGAGAGTGCAGAGGAGATTTACCAGGATGCTGCCTGGTATGGAAGGGCTGTCTTACGAGGAAAGATTGAAAACACTGGGGTTGTTTTCCCTTGAAAGACGTCGGCTGAGAGGGGATCTTTTAGAGATATATAAGATTATGAGGGGTATAGATAGAGTAAATGGTGGTAAGCTTTTTCCACCATTAGAAATGGATAGAACGAGGGGTCACGGGCTCAGGGTGAGGGGGGCTATGTATAAGACGAATATTAGAGGCCAGTTTTTCGCACAAAGGGTAGTGGGGGTGTGGAATGCACTGCCGAGTAAGGTGGTGGGAGCAGGCACGCTAGGGTTGTTTAAGGGTGTCTTGGACAGCCACATGAGCGGTCTGCAGATAGAGGGATATAGCAGGACTGTTTGAATATCGGGAGTAGTAGATTATCTTTTATTTCCGTCTCGGGAATGTCTTAGTTTTTTTAGCATGTTTAATTAAGTTTTATTTGTTTCCGCAGGCAATTCGGTCCACCTTGTTGACCAACAAGGGGCATGCATGCGGCATTTCGTGCGAGAGCTGCTCTTGGAGGTTGCTTCAGGAGTTGCCTCGTGCTTCACGTCGTCATTGTTTGCTTAAACTGGACCATCTGATGGGCAACATGACAGCTCAGAGACTATCGCTGTTGCTGTGCTGACACATGGATTTGGGCCTGTCTCTGCGGGAGTTTGCGCGTTCTCCCCGTGGTTGCGTGGGTTTCCTCCGGGTGCTCCGGTTTCCTCCCACATCCCAAAAATGTGCTCTTAGGCTGATTAGGTAACAAATTGTCCCTATATTGGTCCCTATATGGGAATCTTCAACAATAGGCGTAGCCTAAAGACAAGGATATGTCATTCGGACGTTGGGACGGCGGCGTGGGCTCGTTGGGCCGAAGGGCCTGTTTCCCTTGCTGTGTTGCTCTTCGTTCTTAATCCCGATCTGAAATGTATCATTTAACAAACATTTGCAAGCAATGACCTTATCCAGGTACAAACTCGAAAAATCATTTGCAGGAAAGTGCTGTGAGCCTGACGTGATTTGAACATGTAATCTTCTGATCTGGAGTCAGACGCGCTACCGTTGTGCCATAAGCCCACATGGTTGAATATTGGTTTTACGTCTATGTTATTTTCTGTGAACTGCAACGCAAACAGGGACCACAGAGGGGAACTGTCTTCCCCCGTATTTTGTGCGGATTTACATCGAATGGAAAGGTAATAGCTAACTGAGATTAAGGTGAAAGCAGAAAGACATTATCCTGTGGGAGAAATGTATGTTTATTTTAGGCGTTAAAACACAAGAGATAGTTTGGAGACTCGGTGGCCGACTGACTTAGGCTGCTAACACATTATGCGATGTACGCGTGGATTTCAATCCCCACTTTTGTCGGGAATAAATTTATTCTCTCTCCGTACTGACCACTCATTGACCGCGAACTGATGATCAACACCTTCTCAGCCTTTCGCGTGCTCATTTACCCCTTTGACCAATTCCACCACTCCTCCCTAACCTCAGAGTATAAATTTCTGCTGACTCACATCTTGTCAGCTCTGATGAAGGATTATCTCGAATGGAAATGGTTGTTCTACTCTCTCTCCACAGATGCTGTCAGACCTGCTGAGATGTCCCAGCGTTTTTTTTTCTGCGTTTTGAATTCATTACAGCAAATTGGTTATTTAAGCGGTATTAGTATAATGCTTTCAGTGAGACTGTTTCTTAGAAGATCAGTTGCGCTTGTTTTTTTAGTTTGTTCAGTAATTTTGTGAATCTATTTTGAGCGGGTGTAGTTGGTCAGTATCTGTGCCTCTTGCTTGGCCAGCTCCGCGGGCAGCAGCAGCTCCAGTCCTGTCCGGATGTGTGGACACACACAGTAAATCCAAATTATTGTTCACTGCTGCCATCTCCTGGTTGAGCGTGACTTGTACAACAAGGTAACAATTCATTCAGAACTGTTATGGGTTGGAACGAAATAACATCAACATGGTTCTCACTGATTAAATTGATATCAAAACATGATATTAATCAAATTCCAAACTCTAGACATTGTTCTCTGAACGGACGATCCTGCTCACCCCGATCTATAAGAAAATGTAAAAATAGAATGTCTTTGACGCAAATCTTTGTCTCCTCTTTGGACACAAGTGAGGTCCCAGAGGACTGGAGAATTTCTCATGTTGTACCGTTGTTTAAAAAAGGGTAGTAGGGGTAACCCTGGAAATTATAGGCCGGTGAGTTTGACGTCAGTGGTAAGGAAACTGTTGGAGGGGATTCTTAGAGATACGAATTACAGGCACTTAGAGCGTTGGGATCTGATTCGCGATACGCAGCATGGATTTGTTAATGGGAGGTCGAGCCTTACGAATCTGTAGAAATTTTTGAGGAGGTGACGAAAACGGTGGACGAAGGGCGAGCCGTTGATGTCGTCTATAAGGATTTCAGTAAGGCGTTTGACAAAATCCCTCATAGGAGGTTAGTTGAGAAGGTCGAGGCTCATGGGATACAAGGACAGGTAGCTAGATGGATAAGTAACTGGCCTAGTAATAGGAGACAGCGAGTAATAGGGGAAGGGTGTTTTTTCTCGCTGGAGGTCGGTCACTAGTGATGTGCCACAGGGCTTGGTACTGGGACCTCTTCTAATTGTAATACATATAAATGACTTGGAAGAGGGAGTAAGTGGAGTGATCAGCAAGTTTGCAGACAATACAAAGATGGCTGGACTTGCGGATAGTGAGGAGCATTGTCAGGCGATGCAGCAGGGCAAAGAAAGGCTGGTAGCTTGGTCAGATAGATGGCAGATGGAATTCAATCCTGATAAATGCAAGGTGAGTATTTCTGGAGAAAGAATGTAGGGGGGAGGTATATGATATATTAAGAGTACAGAAATGCAGAGGGACCTTGGGGTGCAGGTGAATAAGTCTCTGAAGGTGGCAGAGCAAGTGGAGAAGGTTGTGAACATAGAACATAGAACAATACAGCACATCAGGCCCTTCGGCCCACGAGTTGCGCCAATCACATCTACCAATCCACAGACGTATCTATGACCCCCTATCCCATTCGTTTCCATATGCTCATCAGAAGTCTTTTAAAAGACCCAAGCGAGTTTGCCTCAACAATCTACGACGGCAGCCGATTCCGTCCACTCACCACCCTCTGAGTGAAAAACCTACCCTTAACATCCCCTCTGTATTTGCTTCCCTGCACTTAAATCTATGTCCTCTCGTAGTGACCATTTCAGCTCGGGGAAATAGAGTCTGAGAGTCCACCCTATCTATTTATGTGAAGAAGACATATGGTATGCTAGCCTTTATAGGAAGGGGTATATAGTGCCTTTAAAGTTGCAGTTGTATAAAACTTTGGTTAGACCTCATCTGGAATATTGCATCCAGTTCTTGTCGCTTTACTATCAGAAGGACGTGGAGACACTGGAGAGAGTGCAGAGGAGGTTTACCAGGATGCTGCCTGATATGGAAGGTCTGAGTTACGAGAAGAGATTAGGCAAATTGGGACTGTTTTCCTTAGAAAGACGTAGACTTAGAGGAGACCTAATAGAGGTGTACAAGATTATGAGGATATAGATAGAGGAAACAGGGTTAAGCTTTTTCCTAGGATGGACTCGAATAGCACGAGGGGTCACGGGCTTAGGGTGAGGGGGGTAAGGTGTAATTTGGATCCTAGAGGGAGTTTTTTCACACAGAGAATGGTGGGGGTATGGAATGCGCTGCCAAGAAAAGTGGTGGAGGAAGGCACTCTGGAGCTATTTAAGAAATACTTAGATGGGCACATGAACAGAATGGGAATGGAGTGGTGTAGAAAACTGATTTAAAATAGGAATCACAGCCTTGGGAGTCCCTGGGAAGTGTGTAAATAGATGATGATATTGATGCACTTGTTTTTATCCTACAGGTGCTTTGGTCCACCTTGTTGTCTAACGAGGGGCATACACGTGATGGTTCGTGGGAGGGCTGCTCTTGGATTTTTTTTCGAGAGTATCCTAGGGCTTCACGTCGTTAGTGTACGCTTGACCTGGACCATTTGATGGGCAACACGACAGCTCAGTGACTAGCGCTTTGCTGTACAGATACATGGATTTGGGGCCTATGTCTGTGGGAGTTTGCACATTCTTCCCGTGCTTGCGTGGGTTTTCTCCGGGTGCTCCGGTTTCCTTCCACATCCCAAAAATGTGCTCTTAGGCTGATTGGCAAAATAAATTCTCCCTAAATTGTCTCAAATTTGTTTTTTAATCCATAGATCTATAAACATAGACAGGGATCACGGGTAGAGGTGGGAACATCGGTTTGGTGGCGCGGGCTCGTTGGACCCAAGGGCCTGTTTCCCGTGCTGTTTTGTTCTTTGTTCTTTGTCAAATATAGGATTATCTAATCTCTGATCTCTATGCCGTGTCGTTTTTTTGCGTATTCGTTCCGTGAATACAGAGGGATTGACAGAGTCTGGTGAGTGTAGGCGGTGTAATGGTGACAGTGCGAGCGTCTGAACAAGGACCGGTTCCTGACCATCACGTGGTGACTTATTTAATTTGCTATCGCAGGTCAAAACAGAAAGGGAGTCACTCCGAAAATGAAACTCACTGAACATTCATATTATGAATGATTTACGAACGGAAAATAGATCTTCATTTTGTTTTCAGTGTAAACTTTGTTTCAATGGAAGAACAGGCTTGACACTGATCAATAAGTTCTCGGTCAGAAAAGTTGAACTGTCCAGAATAACAAGAAAAAACAAACTCAATTTCCCAACTGTGCCATGCACACACCGGGTGTCTGATGAAATCAGCAAATAAGGTTGTTCCGTCGTTATATCGAATGAAAATAACGGAAGCCTAAACGGATCCTACGATGGTGGTATAAGGATGGGCAGAGCTGCCTTCCAAGCAGTTGACCCGGGGTCGATTCCTGGCCATCGCATCTGTTGTTCATTTAAAACCTTCTTCTCAGCCTCTTGCGTTTCAAAGTACGTAGGAACCAACGCAATATTTGCAAGTTACGAAATAAAATGGGTCTAACTCTTTTTTTGTGGACGTTAAATTCGGCTTCAATTTCTTTGTACTGAAAAAAAATGAAATAGATGAAAATGCTCTGAACTAATAAATGAATTCTCAATCAAAGATTAAGATACCAAAAAGAGGGAGATTACAGTTCACATATTGTGCTATAATCTCGGTGCCTGATGAAGTTGCCATGAACATTCCTGAGGGGGTGACATCATTTGTTCAGATAACCGCTGCGGTGGCCGAGAAGTTAAGGTGTTAGACTCGAAACACAAGGCGGATTCCATGCGGAGATTGGAAACCTGCTGCAGTTCTCATTTGAAATATTTAATTGGATTCTCCAGGGCAGCCCAGGAAGGTAAATCGTAATTCTCATTTTTTATTCTATGAAGACCTGGATCTGTGGTAAGGACTGGATGCAGGAATTTGGTATTGTAATGGGCATCAGGGTTCTCAGTTGGCATGTGCAAAATATGCCGAATGGTTTCTGCGCTGTAACTTCCATGAGAGAAATCATGACGTGAAAGGGAAGAAATAGGCAGCATTAGAACAAAACAAGATCTAAACAACATCTATAGTTTAATAATTTCCTTTCTCTAATAGGATGACTAGAACTACAGTGTTCTAAATGTAGCCTTACCAATGTTTTATACAACTTCAATACAACGTCCCGACATCAGTATTCAATGATCTGACCAATGAATCCGAGCAGGCTGAATGTCTTTTCCACTACTCCGTCTACCTGTGACACCCCCTTATAATTATCCTATAATTATCCTATAATAAGTCCTCCCTGGTTGAATCTACCAAAATACATCACCTCGCATTTCTGTAAATTAAACTCCATCTGCCATTCGTCAGCCCACTGGCCGATTGATCAAGAAGCCGTTGTAACCCGAGATACCTTTCCCCACCATCCACTGTAGCACCAACTTTGAGTAATCTGGATACTATGCAATACACTGCCAAGTAAAGTGGTGGAGCAGGCACTCTGGAGTTATTTAAGAGATACTTAGATGGGCACATGAACAGAATGGGAGTGGAGGGATATAGAAAACTGATTTAAAATAGGGATCATGAATCTTGGGAGTCATGAAAACCCACGCAAGCACGGGGAGAATGCGCAAACTCCCACAGACATAGGCCCAAATCCATGTATCTGCACAGCATAGCGATAGTCATTGAGCTGTCGTGTTGCCCATCAAATGGTTCAAGTTAAGCGTACGCTAACGACATGAGACACTCGAATACTCTCAAAATCCAAGAGCAGCCATCCCACGACCCAAGGTTAGACAACAAGGTGGACCAAAACACCTGTAGGATAAAAACAAATACATCAATATCATCGACTATTTACACACTTTCCAGGGACTCCCAAGACTCATGATCCCGATTTTAAATCAGTTTTCTATATCCCTCCACTCCCATTCTGTTCATGTGCCCATCTAGGTATCTCTTAAATAACTCCAGAGTGCCTGCTCCACCACTTTACTTGGCAGCGCGTTCCATACTCCCACCACCCTCTGTGTGAAAAAACTCCCTCAAGCATCCAAATTATACCTTCCACCCCCCCTCACCCTAAGCCCGTGACCCCTCGTGCTATTCGGGTCCATCCTAGGAAAAGGCTTAACCCTGTTTCCTCTATCTATACCCCTCATAATCTTGTACACCTCTATTAGATCTCCTCTAACTCTACGTCTTTCTAAGGAAAACAGTCCCAATTTTCCTAACCTCTCCTCGTAACTCAGACCTTCCATACCAGGTAGCATCCTGGTAAACCTCCTCTGCACTCTCTCCAGAGTCTCCACGTCCTTCCGGTTGTAAGGCGACCAGAACTGGACGCAGTATTCCAAATGAGGTCTAACTAACGTTTTATTTAACTGCAATATTAAACGCCAGCTCTTGTACTCTATACCCCTTCATATAAAGGCTAGCATACCATATGCTTTCTTCACAACCTTTCGCACCTGCTCTGCCACCTTCAGAGACTTGTACACCTGAACCCCCAGCTCCCTCTGCGTTTCTATACTCTTAATAGGTCTACCCTTTTTCATATACCTCCCCCCACATTCTTTCTCCCGAAATGCATCACCTCACATTTATCAGGATTGAATTCCATCTACCATCTGTCTGCCCAAGCTACCAGTCTATCTATGTTCAGCTGCATCGCCTGACAATGCTCCTCACTATCCGCAAGTCCAGCCATCTTTGTATCATCTGCAAACTTGCTGATCACTCCACTTACTCCCTCTTCCAAGTCATTTATATATATTACAAATAGAAGAGGTCCCAGTACCGAGCCCTGTGGCACACCACTAGTGACCGACCTCCAGCTAGAGAAGTACCCTTCCACTATTTATGTCCTGCTGCTATTAAAAACAATCAACTTCAGAGCCGAAAACAGTGTATGTGAATCATATCCTGAACACGGCTACTTTCATTGCAGATGTGTGTAAATGGAACCAGCTCACGATAAACCGCTCAATCTTTAGCGGAAGAGTTTCACTGAGTGATGTGCGTGATTCCCTCTGATGTGCTTGTTGAATTTTGGGAAAGGAGGATTTGAAAGGTTTACAGAACACACCCGTATTCAGTGAAAATATCTTTTCAGTTTCTCCCAAAGCTTATCAACCATCTTTCCCCCACGCAATTGTAAAACCAGAAATGTTAATAAACACGAGAGAAAATGCTAGAAATCCTCACAGGTCCTGTAGCATTTGTAAGGAAAGAAAAAAGTTGACGTTTCAAGTCCAACTGACCCTTTATCAGAGCTAAAAGGCAAAGCAACTCATAGAACTGCAGAATAAGGGAATGGGTCATAGAAGGTGACCTGTTAGGGTGAAAATGTCCTGTGTTTTACAAATATTTCAAAATATTCCATCTGGCTGGACATCCAGGAGCGATGGTGAGGGTGGCCTTCTTCCCCAAAAAATGATGGAGAGAAAATCAAATAGAAAGAGGCATTTTACAAGCTCCTGGGTGACTGAGGAGACAGGCGAGCGGCTTTAACGATGGTCTGCCCGGGTGAGTTTATAACTCACTCTCAACATTTATCTGCTGAAGTTTAATGCATTGCTTCTCCGTATTTGAACACACGCAGCTGTGGTCTTCTACAATTTGCTCAATCGGTGCTTCACAACAATCTTTGAACTGATGCGTTGAGAATTTCTTTCGCCGAGAGAAGCTGCAATCCCAACATTGAACATCTTGTTGAATATTCAGGGTTTAAGACAAAGAGGATCACATTTCCCTTGACTCTGTGGTGTTTATCTTCAATTTTCCATTCTAGTGACATTCTGAAAGCACAGCTAGTGAGCAGAGGTTTATTGGCTGAACAATTAACGAACCAGCGGCTCGTTGGTCTAGTGGTATGATTCTCGCTTCGGGGATTTCATTGCATGATGATGTGAGAGGTCCCGGGTTCAAATCCCGGACGAGACCTCATTTGTTGCCAGTTTTGGTCCCAAAAGTTGATTATTTATTTGGGAAAAAAACATGTTGCATTTTCGATGGCGAGATTTTCATATCTCGAGATCAGGTTTGAAATCCTGCAACACATCGCGATAATTTTCTCAATGCTGCAAATGAAACGTTTTCAAGAATGTTCACCCATGGAAACTGATCCCAATCAATCAATCAGGGCTGTCCATTGCTTGTCGCGTCAGGGATTCTTGCATCGTATATTGGTCGGAAGGAAATTGCAACATACAATGCTGGGGTGGGAGGTGGTCACAGTTTGGTTTTGAACTGATTATATTTTAACTATGTCCCAGGCGTTTCACTGAGCAAGAAGTGAATCTTTGTGAAGATGTTCGGCATTCCACTCCAGAGGTAATTACCTCAATGAAGTGGCGGTTTGGAGAGGCTGCCCGTATTTGATTAGACACTAGGGCCGGGTGACATCTGAAATGTGGAGCTTATTCAAGGAGCAGCTGCTGCGAGTCCTTGATAAGTATGTCCCTGTCAGGCAAGGAGGAAATGGTCGATTAAGGGAGCCATGGTGTACGAAAAAAGTTAATTCGCTGGTTAAAAGGCAAAAAGAGGCTTATGTCAGGATGAGGCTTGAAGGCTCAGTTCCTGCAATGGATAGCTATAGATTAGACAGGAGGGAGCTAAAGAGTGAGTTGAGGAGAGCTAAGAGGGGACACGAGAAGACTTTGGCTGATAGGGTTAAGGAGAATCCTAAAGCTTTCTTTAGTTATGTTAAGAAAAGAAGATTGGTTAGGGCAAGATTAGGGCCAGTCATAGACAGCAGTGGGAAGTTGTGCGTGGAGCCTGAAGAGATTGGAGAGGCACGGAACAAATATTTCTCTTCGGTATTCGCGCAGGGAGATGTAAGTGTAGTTGTGGAGAACACTGAGGTACAGGGTTGCAAACCGGAAAGTATTGAAGTAGATAGGGAGGATGTGCTAGATATTCTTGAGGGCTTGAAGTTAGATAAGTCCCCTGGGCCGGACGGGATTTACCCTAGGATTCTCTGGGAGGCAAGAGGGGCGATTGCAGAGCCTCTGGCTCTGATCTTCAGGTCGTCGTTGGTTACGGGTATAGTGCCGGAAGATTGGAGGATAGCGAATGTGTTCCCATTGTTCAAGAAGGGGAAGAGAGGCTTTCCAGGGAATTATAGGCCGGTGAGTCTTACTTCTGTTGTGGGCAAAGTATTGGAGAGAATTATTAGGGATAGGATTTATAGTTATTTAGAGAGGAATGAATTGATTGGGGATAGTCAGCATGGTTTTGTGAAGGGTAGGTCGTGCCTTACTAACCTTATTGAGTTTTTGAAAAAGTGACCAAAGAGGTGGATGGGGGTAAGGCAGTTGATGTGGTATATATGGACTTTAGTAAGGCGTTCGATAAGGTGGCCCATGGAAGGCTTCTGCAGAAAATGCAGATGTATGGGATTGAGGGTGATTTAGCTAATTGGATTAGGAATTGGCTAGCAGATAGAAGACAGAGGGTGGTGGTTGATGGGAGATATTCATCGTGGAGTTCGGTTACAAGTGGTGTACCTCAGGGGTCTGTTTTGGGGCCTCTGCTGTTTGTAATTTTTATAAACGATCTGGATGAGGGTATTGAAGGATGGATTAGTAAATTTGCGGATGACACCAAAGTCGGTGGAGTGGTAGATAGTGAAGAGGGGTGTTATAGTTTGCAGAGAGACTTGGACAAGTTGCAGAGCTGGGCCGAGAGGTGGCAAATGGAGTTTAATGTGGAAAAGTGTGAGGTAATTCACTTTGGCAGGAATAATAAATGTGTAGAGTATAGGGCTAATGGTAGGATTCTTAATAGTGTTGATGAACAGAGGGATCTTGGTGTATATGTGCATAGATCCCTGAAAGTAGGCAGTCAAGTCGATAAGGTTGTTAAGAAGGCATACGGAGTCTTAGCTTTTATTGGTAGGGGGATTGAATTTCGGAGCCGCAACGTCATGTTGCAACTGTACAAAACTCTAGTGCGGCCGCACTTGGAGTATTGTGTGCAGTTCTGGTCCCCACATTATAAGAAAGATGTGGAGGCATTGGAGAGGGTACAGAGGAGGTTTACCAGGATGTTGCCTGGTATGGAGGGCAGGTCTTATGAGGAGAGGCTGAGGGATTTGTTTTCGTTAGAAAGGAGGCGGCTAAGAGGGGACCTTATTGAAACATATAAGATGATTAGAAGTTTAGATAGGGTGGACAGTGATAGCTTTTTTCCTAGGATGGAGAAAGCTAGCACGAGGGGACACAGCTTTAAATTAAGGGGTGATAGTTATAGGACGGATATCAGAGGTAGGTTCTTTACCCAGAGGGTGATTAGGGAGTGGAATGCCCTGCCTGCGGCAGTTGTAGATGCGCCCAGTTTGGTGGCGTTTAAGAGGTTAGTTGATAAGTTTATGGAAGAGAAGGGGATGGTTTAGTTTGGAGGGCCATTGCTTTTTTTTCATAATTGGTCGGCGCAACATCGAAGGCAGAAGGGCCTGTTCTGCACTGTAATGTTCTATGTTCTAGATGTATCTTAGGATCCTGAAGTGTAATTGCAAAGAGACTGGAAATATCTTGCCAATTTCTGACTATTAAGGTGGCAATGTTTTTTGAACTAACTGTTTTGAGTATTTTGAAGTGGTAACCGAGAGTGTTGATGAGGGTAATACTGTTCATGCTGTTTACATAAACTTCCAAAAACACGGAAATTTTTAATAAAGCACATTAACGTAAATGCATTACAATGTGAATTAATTCGTTTTGAAGGAAGAACCCAGATTCAAAACATAACTTACGTGATACAATTCTAAAGAGGCAAATATGTACATACATCTTCCAAGACGACAGGGATGATCACAGAGGTTTACAGCATGGAAAGAGACCTTTCAGCCGCACTTGTACTTTTTTAACGGCTAAGCCAGTCCCAGTTGCCCGCGTTTGGCCCATATCCCTCGATAGTTATCTTACTCATTGAACTGTCCAAAAGCTTTTTATAAAATAAAGTAATACTCACTTATAGGACCACCTCTGGCAGCTTGTTCCTTACAATCACCGTCCGTAAAAAATAAAAAAAATGCCCCTCTGCACCTTTTGTATCTTTCCCCTCAGTTTAAACATATGCCCTCCAGTTTTCGACTCCCCTACAATTTCGAAAAGATATGGACTATCTCGCTGATCAATGACCCTTATTATTTTGGAGACATCAAGAAGATCACCCCTAACTCCAGAGAAAAAAAAAGTCCTGCCTATCCAGACTCTTTTTTTAAGTCAAACCATCAAGTCGTGGTTGCATTCTAGTAAATCTATTCTGCAATATTTCTAGTTTAATAATATCCTTTCTCTAATAGGCTGACCAGAACTGTACACAGGATGGTGAGGAGAGTGATCATAATAAATCAGACGGTGCCCTGCTTTTTCTTTATCAATGGGGTCCTGTGTATAAAAGAACAGAAGCGATGTTAAACCTGCATTTAAATTGGGTTCAGTTTCAAATGGATATTGTTTCCATTTTCTGCAGAGCAAATTATAAGAATATTATAAAATATTTCAGAAGGTGGTGGAAATATTTCAAAAGATTAGTTCAATTGATGAAGAATTTTATTTATTGAGAATGGTTTGACACACTGCGACTGATCTACTTGGAGAAGAGAAGGTTCTGATGAGATTCGGGAAAAAAATATGCAAATCCCCATGTTCTGGTCAGATGACTGATAGAAATTCGTTCTTATTGTTGGCAAGATCGAGAAGCAGAGGGCAGATATTGTCAAAAGAAGCAACAGCAGCTGTCTAAGAGAGGGGTCAGGGCAGGTCCACTTGAATTCGGTTATTATTCCAGAAAGTACATATGCAGGTTAATACGCAATTATAGATTTTTTACATTCATTCATGGGCGTCACTGACTGGCCAGCATTTATTGACAAATCATAGTTGCCCAATTTCTGCTATTGCTCTGTCGACACACATAGGCCAAACCGGAAAGGACACCAAATGTCCTTCCACAAAGGGTTTTGGTGAACCAGATGGTTATGCCGAAATTGGCAATGAACGAAAGCATAAACAGGTTCTTAATTCCAGATATTTTGTATTGAATTCAAATTCCACCAGCTGCCGTGTTGGGATTCGAGAACGGGTCCCCGGAGACCCGTGCTTTAAAGGCAGCTTAGAGTCAACCACATTGCTGTTGATCGTGAATAACACATAGGCCAGACCGGGTAAGAATTCCGTCCACAAAAAAAAATCAGTTAATCAGCTGTTTTTTTTTTACGACAATCGATTCAAGATCATTAATTCCAGGCATTTTTATTGATCCCGAATTTCAGCGTCTGCCGTGGCGGTGGATGTGTGAGTGCGTGTGTGTGAGATAAAGACTAAGTGATTTTCTGCCTCCTTGTGATTGTGGATTAATCCCTCATATTCCCTCACAAACTCTATGATCCCCTTGCATCTGTGAACTCTAATTGAAAAACACTTGTACCCCAGTTATCCTGGGGGTGCGGGGATGGGCCAGTAGTGGATGGGTGATGTTTGAAGTCCAATGCCTCAGGATACTGAGTATGAAACAGTCGATTTTAAAGCACGCGTTTAGGAAACTGAAGAGTGAACTTGAGAAGATCACAAGAAAAGCTCCATCTGGAGCTGCGCACTGGAGACGAGTTTTGGGTTGTCAGTAAATGAACTCCTGTAACGAAGGTACAAAATCAGAAAGAGGAAATGCTGGAGCTAATTAGCAGCTCCAAGGAGATTATTCCTGTCGCCAGGATGTAACTCTCCAATTGGATACTTCACGTTGTTCAGATCTGAACTCTCAACACCTCCGTCTACGGAACAGGTCGGGTAGGAATTGGGTCTTTGTTGATTTGAGCAAATAGAGCAATGTAACAAATAACATAGAACCCTTATAGTGCGGAAAGAGGTCCTTCAGCCCATCGAGTCTGCACCGAACACAATCCCACCCTGGCTCTACCCTCATATCCCGACATATTACACCCACCAATCCCTCTAACCTACACATCCCTAGATACTAAGGGACAATTTCTTAGCATGGCCAACTAACCTAACCCAGACATCTTTGGACTGTGGAAGGAAACTAGGACATCTGGAGGAATACACAGTGAGAACGTGCAAACTCCACCCAGACAGTGAACTGAGCCAGGAATCGAACCCAGGAGCCTGGATCTGTGAAGCAGCAATGCTAACCACTCTGCTACCCTGCCGCCAAGCGCTTCACCTCCCCGCAGCTTGGGGAAGGATGGGACTCAGATACAGGACTCTAGCTGGGGTTCAAAATGGGAAAACAAAAGTTTTTATTCCAATGACAATGAAAATGGAATTCAAATGACTTGTGAAAATTTAGGCAATTTGCTCAAGTCGTCAGGATGGCTGAGCGGTCTAAGGCGCTGCGTTCAGGTCGCATCTCCCCAGGAGGCGTGGGTTCAAATCCCACTCCTGATATTGATTCCTTTTTCCCTGCTCCAGTCACCATCCACATCCTTGAAATATCTCCCTCGGAATTACAATGGTTGCAGCGGCACAGGAACAACAATGGCAAGTTCCATTCCGAGACACATACCATCCTGCCTCTCAAATATATCGCCGTTTCTGTGGCTGGCTGCCAATCCTGGAACTCCTTCCTGAAAAGCAATGTATCAGTACAGACACCACTGTGGACTGCAGTGGCTCAAGAATAGATTCACTGTCAAATTCTTGAAGGCAATTAATTTTGAACAATACATGTTTCCGGGGCCAGAGACGTACATATCCCACACAAACGAATATCTAAAGAAATCACCTCATGTCACAGGAGGAGCTCATCTGACTTCAGAGCAGAAAACTCTGTGAATCACATTCTGAACACGCCCACTTTTAGACCAGATGTGTGTCTGAATACAGTAAGTGGAACAAACTCACCATAAATTATTTAATGTTTAGTCCAGGAGTTCTGCTGTGTGATGTGTGTGATTCCCTCTGATATACAATGTCGGGGAAAGGCAGATTTGAAAGGTTTGCAGGGAAATCAGTACAATTGGCCACTGGAGAGGTTTTTTTTTTATTTTTTGACATCTGATTTTATGTCCAAGCCGTTTGATTTGCGGAGAGAGAAACAGGTCTGTTTACTGAAAGGTCAGGATTTGTAATGTGAGCTATCTCTATTTTCACAGATACTACCACATCTGAAACTTATTTCCGACATTCCATTGCACTGCAGTGAAGACTATCGGACTTTGTGCCTCAGTTGGACTAATCCCTTTCAACTGATATATTATGTGAAACCTGGAATGTATGGTTCGGACTCTGAACAGTGAGGACAAATAATGGAGCACATCACACCAACAATTCTGATCAATTTTCTTATTTCCTCAACAGATGATCTACTCGCACTTGTGTTGATGCCGGCGTTGGACTGAGGTGGGCAAACAAGTCTCACAACACAAGTTAACTTTGGAATCACGAGCTTTCAGAGCGCTGCTCCTTCATCAGATGAGTTGAGAAAGTTAAAAAAAAGACATCGATATTCACAAACACGATAGTAGATCATTACAGATTCGAGTGTGAACAATAGTTAGAATGCGATAATTTTCAGGTAATCGACTGGTTAACGATACAGACAGCAAGGCAGTGAGACGGGTAATTACAAGTTAAAGAGGTGTGAATTCTCCTCTTTCGTTCCCAGAGAAAAATTGGCACGCCAGCTATGACTCTCATCAACGTTTACTGATGCACTATGGAAGCATACTCCCTGGTTCTATCAAGGCTTGGTATGGATCTTGCTCTGTCAGAACCGGAAGGAACTACAAAATGTTGTGAATGTAATCCATCACGCAAACCAGCCTCCAATCAATTGTGTTTGCCCAAACTTCCAGTTGCCTCGACAAAAAAAAAGGCCATTGTTGTTTGTCATCTATATCAATGATCTGGATGATAATGTGGTGAGTTGGATCAGTAAACTTGCTTATGATAAGATTGGAGGAGTAGTGGACAGTAAGGAAGGTTTTCAAAGGTTGCAGAGGGATGTGGACCAGCTAGAAAAATGGGCTGAAAATTGTACTTTGGAAGGACAAACCAAGGTAGAACATACAAAGTTAATGGAAGGACGCTGAAGAGTATAATAAATTAGATGGATCTGGGAATACAGATACATAATTCCCAAAAAGTGGCGTCACAGTTAGATAGGGTTTTGAACATTAGCCTTCATAAATCAAAGTATTGAGTACAAGAGTTGGATTGTTATGGTGAGGTTGTACAAGACATTGCTGAGACCGAATTTAGAGTATTGTGTGCAGTTTTGGTCACCGAATTACAAATAAGATATTAATAAGATTGAAAGAGTGCAGAGAAGGTTTACCAGGATGTTGACGGGATTAGGGAAACTGAGTTACAGAGAAAATTTGAATATAACAAAGAACAAAAACAGCACGGGAAACAGGCCCTTCGGCCCAACGAGTCCGCGACGCCACCCCGAATTTTCATAGGTTCGGACTTTATTCCCTGGAGCGTAGAAAAAAGAGGGACGATTTGATTGAGGTTATAAAATTATGATGGGTATAGATAGAGTGAATGCAAGCAGGCTTTTTTACATCTGAGGCTGGGGGAGAGAAAAAAGTAAAGGGCATGGGTTAAGGGTGAAGGGGGAAAGGTTTAAAGGAAATATGGGGGGTGGCGGGCTTCTTCACACAGAGAGTGGTGAGAGTGTAGAATGAGCTGCCAGATGAAGTGGTCAATGCGGGTTGTCTTTTGATATTGAAGACAAACTCGGACAGGAACATGGATGAGAGGGGTGTGGAAGAATATGGTACAGGTGAAGGTAAGTGGGACTGGGCAGAAAAATGGTTCAGCGCAGCCTAGAAACTCCAAAAGGCCTGTTTCTGCGCTGCGGCGCAAAGAAAGACATGTTGGACTGGTGAGACATTCAAAGACTGTGGTCAGGAACTCATCAAAGTCGGCTTTTTAGATAAGGAACTGTTGTATCAATGCTTTTGGAGAAGTGACATTGCCGTCCCAAAATTCACAGAATGCAGAAGAAAGGTATTCGGCGCATGGAGCCTGCACCCACAATAATCCGACCGAGACTGCATCTCCAGAACCTCATCTATTGAGTTCACCCTCAATAGTGGAGGCCCATTATCGACGAGGGTGGGATTCAAACCCACGCGTGCAGAGCACAATGGATTAGCAGCCCATCGCCTTAACCACTCGGCCACCTCGTCATACAATTGTGACTTTTCGAATCGCCTCTTCAACAAAGAATACATTTCTCCTGTAGGATAATGTTGTGTTCCTACATTCTCTTTAATTTTGTTTCCCTGTTACTCTTCCATTCGATGGAAATCCAGAGAAAGTAAAGATGGAGACAATTCCGTGTTTGTGTTTTGAATTCACCGAACATAACACAGATGTAAAACGATTGTAAATACTGTGAGCTTGTGGTGCAACGGTAGCGCGTCTGACTCCACATCAGATGGTTGCGTGTTCAAATCACATCAGACGCAAGGAGCATTTACTCGGTAGTTGTCGGATTTTGTGTCTGGATAATTTATTTGTTCCCGAAATCACAAATCTCCAAATTATGGTAGTTAAAATACTTTATTTTTTGTTCAATCCACATTTGTACCTCGGGCAATAAAAAGTTAATATATTTAAAGAAATGCATCTCATCTTTAAAGCAATTTGAAACTTCAGGCAGTTTGGAGAGAGAAAAAACACATTTATTGACAAGATAAAACCAAAATACTGCCGATGCTGGAATCTGAAACAACAAATGAACATGCTGGAAAAAAAACTCATCGGGTCTGACATCATCTGTGGATTGTCCAGCATGTTCAGACTTCAAGACACCCCGTCTTTCCTCCAAAATTAAAAAAAAACATGCAGTTTGATGTGAACGGCAAAAACACCTTTCTGTCTCCACCTGATTTGTGTTTTTTATTCATGCATCCATTTCATTCTCTTCCCTGTTAATCCAAAAGTATTAATTAGTTAGTTAAAGCCGCTGTTTGCTGCATTAAATGGTTCTCCGTTTTAGGGAAAATAAATCTCGTCAGAAAATGATCTCGTCAGAACTGAGTTGAAGCTCCTGAAGTGTAAGTGGCAAGTGTATAACGCGTATGGCCAGTATGTGTATCAACTCCTCGTTAGTATAATGGTTAGTGTCCCCGCCTGTCACGCGGGAGACCGGGGTTCAATTCTTCGACGGGAAATTTATCGCAAATTCATTGTATCAAATTGTACTGGTGCTGTTCTCCAACTATAAAAACAGGACCAAACACTGTCGAAGAATGAAACTTTAAAAAATGCAAATGTTTACCCTTTTCGTGACCCGAGATCAATGTTCGTTAAATTCATCAACATTTTGGCTCATCTTTGATGTGGCAATGCCACGCAGTCAACACGTCGAACTATTAGCACAATGTCAATGGACAGGGTGGATAGGAAGCTGCTGCTGCCTCACAGCACCAGGGACCCGGGTTTGATTCCCGGCTTGGGTCACTGTCTGTGTGGTGTCTCCACGTTTCCCCGTGTTTGCGTGCATCATCTCTGGGTGAACAAAGAGCAAAGAAACAGAAACAGGCCCTTCAGTCCTGCAAGCCTGCATCGACCATTGACTTATCTAAACCCTCTTTCCATTCCGGGGACCAGATCCCTCTGTTTCCATCTTATTCATGAATTTGTCAAGATGCCTGTAAGAAGTAACTACCGTATCCACTTCTACGACATTCCCGGCAAAGAGTTCCAGACAGCCAGCACCATTTATTTCATACGTCTCCTTTAAAACTTATCCCTCGCACTTAAATCTTTGCCTCTTAGAAACTGACTCTTTTACCCAGGGGGAAAAAAAAAAGCTTCTGACTATACATTTTGTCCATGCCTCTCGTAATCTTGTGGGCTTCTAGCAAGTCGCCCCTCAACCTCCGTCGTTCCCGTGAGAACAAACCGAGTTTCGTCAACCTCTCCTCATCGCTAACGCCTTCCCTTCCAGGCAACATGCTAATAAATCTTTTCTGTACCTTCGCCAAAGCCTTCACATTCTTCTGGTAGCGTGGCGGCCAGAACTGAAAATTATACTCCAAGTGCAGTCCAAGTAAGGTTCTATAAAGCTGCAACATGACTTGCCAATTTTTGAACGTAATGCCCCAGCCGATGAAGGCAAGCATGCCGCATGCCTCCTTGACTACCTTCTCCACATGCATTGTCACTTTCATTGACTTTTGTACCTGTCCACTCAGATCGTTTTGACTATCAATACTCTTATGGGTTCTGTCATTTACTGTATATTACCTATCTGTGTTAGACCTTCCAAAATAAATTAACCCAGATTTGCCCGGATTAAATTGCATCGGCTATCTCTCTGCCCAAGTCTCCAACTGATCTATATTCTGCTGTATTCTCTGATGGCCCTCATCACTATCCACAAATCCACCATCCTTTGTGTTTTCTGAAAACTTAGTAATCAAATCAGTTTCATTTTCCTCCAAATCATTTACATATTACAAATAGCAAAGGTCCCAGTTCTGATCCCTGAGGAACACCAATTGCCACAACCCCCGATTCAGAAACACGTCCTTCCACTGTGATCCACTGTCTTCTTTGACTGTCTAAGAAGTCTCACAATACCAGGTTAATGTCCAACCAATTTATTTGACATTAAACTCACATGCTTTTGGAGTTTGGCCCTTCATCACTGGACGAAGGGACAAACCCCGAAAGCTTGTGGGTTAACTATCAAATAAACGGGTTGGACTATAAACTTGTGTTGTGAGAATTCTTACTGTGTTTACCCCAGTTCAACGCCGGCATTTCCACATCATGACTTCATCAAAACAGAACAGTGAAATAGAACATTGTTCAATAAACCTCTGATGAGTTGTCAAAAAAGTTGCCTAACTTTGGGATATTTTGAAAAGTTGTTTTCATAAGCCTGATTCTCGCGGGTGGCTTGTTGGTCTAGGGGTATGATTCTCGCTTTGGGCGTACTATTAAAATGCGAGAGGTCCCGGGTTTAAATCCCGGACGAGCCCTGCATAGTTTTAAAAGGTAACTTTTTGCAACGAAGGTGGCTACAATGAATGAAAGCCGAAGCAGTGTTTACCTCCCGAGAACTCATTGCAGGGAAAATATCTCTGCAGAACTCGGAAAGTAACCACACGGTCTGACAGACCTGAGAATCCCAGTCAGATTTTAATTTTTCCATGTTTTAGTTTAATTCCGGTGTTCCGAGTGAACCGTGAGTATTGGTGTATTTCAGCAATCCTGTTGATGGGAAAATTTACACTCAGGCGACGGACACACGGACAGAGGAAATAAGAAAGAAGAAGGCCATTCGGCCCCACAAGACTGTCCCGCCATTCACTATGATCATGGCCGATCTAATTGTGTTTCGATTTCCCCATTTCCATCTGTCCCCGATAACATTTGATTCTGTTACCAAATAGGAATCTATCTACTTCAGGATTAAAAGTGTTCAGTTTCCCTGCCTCCGCCCGCTTCTGAAGCAGGATTCCAAAGTCGCGCAATGCTCCGAGAGAACAGAATTCGCCGTCCCAAAAGAGGAAGTTCAGTTTTCTTTAAGTGTCCGTTGTTCTGCATTCACTCAAAGAAGAGACATCATTTCCGCGCGCAACTTGTGAAGACCATTCAAGATCTGAAGTGATTTGAAGTACCTCCCATTCGGAGTATCTCCGGTGCAAAGATGCCAAGCCAGTCTGTGTAACCTTTCCTCTTCTCAATCTGGTAAATCTCCTCTGCATTGTCGAACTATTCATATTGTCAAACTGGCAACCTCTTCTGGATTGCTTACAGCACATTGACAACTTTCATTAAATATGGATACTGAAACTTCAGACAATGTTGATGACACTTCACTGATGACCTAAACAACTGAAGCCTAACATTATTTTCTTATATGGTCAAATGCTTGTAACAAAGCAAACATTCAATTTACCTTTTTTTACCTCTTATTGTATTTGTGATTCGTACACAATGAGATCCCTTTGCATCTGGGGAAGTTTGCAGAATTGAAATAATTGAAATAATAATTCTTGAAAATAATTCTAGAATTGAATAAGCATAAGACTGTGTTCTCTTTCTGCCAAAAGGAACAACTTCACATTATATTCCAGTTGCCAGGTTTTTACCCAAGCTCAAAACCTTTCTATAACTATCTCCAAGCTCATTACGGACTCTTCACAAGTTACTTTCCGACATATATTGTGTCTACTGCAAATGATGCTGCCATGGTTTTAGCTGTGGACTACGATAGCTGAGTTTCTATAGAGATGACAACTCCCAGACACAAAGTGTCCGATTATCTTTTCCTGTGCTGTAACTATTCTGTGTGTATGGATGTGAAAACCATTCTGTATCACTTGGTGTGTGATGCAGGAATTGAGTGTGGAATTCATTGTCTATCTGTCACTCTCTGTGGGCGTATATGAGTGAATGATTCATTCTGTATCACTCTGTCTTTTGTTCATACTGGAATTGCGGATTGATTATTTGTCTCGCAGTCTCTGAGCCACTTTGTAGATCTGGGACAATTCAATAAATAAAATATCTAAATGAAATTGGGACTTTTTCTAATCGATAAACTGCTCGACATGATCCTCTAACCAAACTATTTCATGTAACATTATCTTTTTGTCTCTGAAATCATTTACCCCCCAATACTTATCCAGCTTTCCATTAAATACAGCTGTGCTAATCGTCTCCAATCATAGAATCCCTACCGTGCAGAAGAAGGCCATTTGGCGCATCAAGTCTGTACCGACCACATTCCCAACCAGGCCATAGTGTTGTAACCCTCATTGACCTTGATGATCCTGCTGATGCCAGGGTCAACTTAACATGGCCAATCAACCTAGCCCGCACATCTTTAGATTACGGGAGGAAACCCACGTAGACGTGGGGAGAACGTGCAAACTGCACACAGTAAGCCGAGGCAGGACATTGAACTTGGGATCCTGGCACTGCATGACACAAGTGCTCACCACTGTGCCACCGTGCCGCCTAAAATTCTTCCCCGTTTCTTCGCAAAGTTCCCGTCCGAAATTTCAATCTAATGATCGTTTCTTCTTGTATTCTTCAGTGATGTATCCTCGTGATCTCAAAAATACTCCCGATTTAATAAACGGTGGCTGCACTTGTCCGGAATTGTGAACCGAAGACCCCGAGCACGATAATTCTACCCCAAACGAGAATCACACCCTTAGACCAACAAGACAACTGCCAACTGCAACGCTTTAGCCGATTGCAAATTGCAAATGCTGCCAACTCAATGATAATTTAAGAGTAATTTCTATAGTTGAATTTATGATCGAATTCTGAGGTCTATCCTATGACACCCCAGCATTAATTCTTCATATTGACCTATTCCTGCAACACCCTCACTTGATGTGAATGTCTTCCCTCTGTTGAAGTTCTGGGTTTCGGCCGGTAGATGTCAGCACACTCGGGTAAATCGAAGCTCACAGACCAGAGAGGGACAAACAAACAAGAATTGTTCAAATTGTATTGGGGATGGGGAAAATTTGACAATGCTAATGTTGGACGTGTTTTTATTATATTTATTTTGTAACAAGCAGTTGTCGTGAGGTTGTCTGTCTTTCGATTCTATGGTGAAACGCATTCAGGGCCGTGAGTTTCTGCTATTGGGCTTCGTGTGAATGAACAGGCCCATTCTTGGTCCACAGAGCTTTCTTCTCTGTCACTGTTTTCTTTGCCGCCATTTTGCCTGATAAAAGTATACTGCAGATTGGGGAATATGATTTGTCTATTTTCAAGCTCCTTCCAGTCATCAGCATGAATGCTGCCTCGCTTCAATCTGGAAAACGTCGTGGGCGGGGTAACAGATGGTGCTGTTTTAGGTAAAGTAAACTGGCCCGTACGGTGATCGAACCCGCGACCTTGGCGTTATTAGCACCATGCTCTAACCAGCTGAGCTAACCGGCCACGCTGGAAGATGTTGGGGAAGCATTACTGATGGAATTTCCCTCACAATCTTCGGATGCGCTGATAAACTGATCGCATGTGCATCATTGCGCTAAAACCCCAACCATCAATGGCATGTATGAGTGAGATATATTCTCATCTGCCCGTCTCTGGCCCTATTTTATCGACATGATTTTTGGTTTCAAAACTTTTCACTAATTTAAAGCCCAGCATCAGTTCATCCTCACCCTTGTTATTACAGGAGAAGAAGGATCCAGTTTCTCAGTCCGTTCCCAGGCTATTCTCTTTCTACTCAATGATTCTTCTTTTTATGGCCTGTTGGTGTCGCCTGCAGGACCAGCATTTGTTGGTTGAATTTGTTGAATACCTTGTAACTGAGAGTGGCTTTTTTGACCATTTCAGAGGTCAGGTTAGAGTCACCCTCTTACTCTGGGTCTGGACTCACATTTAGGCCAGACCAGTTAATAAGGCCAGACTTATTTATCTAAAGTGCACCGGTGAACCAGATTATAGTGAACAACAATCGCCACTAGTTTCAAGGTCACCATTACTGAGAATAGCTTTCAATTCCAGATTGATTAAATAGTGATTTTAAATTTCATCAGCTGCGGTGGTGGGATTTACTCCGTGTCTCCAAAGATTAGTGCGAGCCTGGGATTGCCAACCCAATGACATCACCTTTTATCCTTGTAAACAGAAACACTTCACTTAGCTCAGCATTAAACGTCTTTCTGAGGAGATTAGATTTTCCTTCACAGAATTTTATTCAACCATTTGCTGCAAAGCCTGTTGCTCCATTCGGGCCATCAAAATTTATTAAGACCACACAAAAGTGAATGATTTCTGGGGAGGAGAATGAAATAATGAGGAGAGAAAATTTTATGATCAAAGCAACAAGGAAATGTATTCTGAGAAAGCGCCCTGCAAAGTGTGCGAGAAAATGCAGAGCTTTCAGCTGAAGAAAGAAATCTCGGTTTGCCGGAAGTTCTACCAGAATTCTGCATAAAACGACCGCGAGAGGACTCGAACCTACAATGTTCTGGTACCATCCCAGCTATGGTTACTGAAGTCAGACACCTTATCCATTAGGCCACGCAGTCAACACATACAAAGTACTAAACGTTAGCGCCATGTGAATAATTCCCGTGATTATATTTATTTTCAGTTCTATTTTTAGTTACTTCTCTGATTCCCAGATGCCAAAAAATTGAAGGGGAATCTCCAGAGTTTGTAAACCTAAAGTCCGCTTCTTACATTCTTGGGTGCCTGTCTGCGAGGTGACTGCACGTTCTCCCCGTATCTGCGTGGGTTTCCTTCTGATGCTCCTGTTTCCTCCCATCTCCAACGATCTGCAAATTAGGTGGATAGGCCAGGATAAATTTACCCTTATTGTTAGTGGGATTAAGAGAGTAATTACATGCGGTGACAGGGAGGGATTCACTGTCGGAAAGTCGATGCACAGAATCCGGGCCGAATGGCCTCTTTCCGCACTGTCGGGATGCTATCCCTCCCTCAAATTCTGTCTTAAACCTTCAACGCCTGTCCCCGCATCCTTCTGCTAGCAGCTAATGCAGCAACTTTCCCCTGTGTACCATAGTTCAGTATGTTATACTCTTTTAATCTATTTTGATAAGAATAATAGCAAAATGGATTATTATTAAATGGTAAAAAAACGCAAAATTCTGCTGTGCAGAGGGACCTTGAGCAGGAACCTCAAGGAGTTCGTTTGAAGGTGCAGCAGGTAACTAACAAGGCAAATGGAATCTTGTCCTTCATTGCTGGAGGGATGGAGTTTAAGAACAGCGAGGTTATGTTGCAGCTGTATAAGGTGCTGGTGTGGCCACACCTGGAGTTACTGTGTACTGTTTTGGTCTCTTTACTTGAGAAGAGGAGACGCGCGAGATTGAATCCGGAGTTGAGAATGTTGAGTTATGAGGAAAGACTGAGTAGACTGGAGCTATACTTACTGAAATTCAGAAGAATGAGTGGAGATCTTCTTGAACCATGTACGATTATCAAGGGAATAGATAAGATAGAAACAGAAAAGTTGCTTTCACTAGCGAGTGAAATAAAACTAGAGGGGGTATAGCCTCAAATTAAAGGGAAATAGATTTAGGACTGAGTTGAGGAGGAATTTCTTCACACAAAGGGTTGTGAATTTGTGGAATTCTTTGCCTAGTGAAGCAGTTGAGGCTACCATATGAAATGCTTTGAAGGCAAGGATAGAAGGTGGATGGGGGTAAGGCGGTTGATGTGGTATATATGGACTTTAGTAAGGCGTTTGATAAGGTGGCCCATGGAAGACTTCTGCAGAAAATGCAGATGTATGGGATAGAAGGTAATTTAGCTAATTGGATTCGGAATTGGCTAGCGGATAGAAGACAGAGGGTGGTGGTTGATGGGAGATATTCATCGTGGAGTTCGGTGACAAGTGGTGTACCTCAGGGGTCTGTTTTGGGGCCCATGCTGTTTGTAATTTTTATAAATGATCTGGATGAGGGTATTGATGGATGGATTAGTAAATTTGCAGATGACACTAAAGTCGGTGGAATGGTAGATAGTGAAGAGGGGTGTTATAGTTTGCAGAGAGACTTGGACAAGTTGCAGAGCTGGGCCGAGATGTGGCAAATGGAGTTTAATGTGGAAAAGTGTGAGGTAATTCACTTTGGCAGGAATAACAAATGTGTAGAGTATAGGGCTAAGGGTAGGACTCTTAATAGTGTTGATGAACAGAGGGATCTTGGTGTATGTGTGCATAGATCCCTGAAAGTTGGCAATCAAGTCGATAAGGTTGTTAAGAAGGCATACGGAGTCTTAGCTTTTATTGTAGGGGGATTGAATTTCGGAGCCGCAACGTCATGTTGCAACTGTACAAAACTCTAGTGCGGCCGCACTTGGAGTATTGTGTGCAGTTCTGGTCCCCACATTATAAGAAAGATGTGGAGGCATTGGAGAGGGTACAGAGGAGGTTTACCAGGATGTTGCCTGGTATGGAGGGCAGTCTTATGAAGAGAGGCTGAGGGATTTGAGGTTGTTTTCGTTAGAAAGAAGGCGGCTAAGAGGAGACCTTATTGAAACATATAAGATGATTAGAGGTTTAGATAGGGTGGACAGTGATAGCCTTTTTCCTAGGATGGAGAAAGCTAGCAGAGGGGACACAGCTTTAAATTAAGGGGTGATAGTTATAGGACGGATATCAGAGGTAGGTTCTTTACCCAAAGGGTGGTTCGGGAGTGGAATGCCCTGCCTGCAGCAGTTGTAGATGCGCCAAGTTTGGTGGCGTTTTAAGAGGTTAGTTGATAAGTATATGGAAGAGAAGGGAATGGTTTAGTTTGGAGGGGCATTGCTTTTTATATTGGTCGGCGCAACATCGAAGGCCGAAGGGCCTGTTCTGTGCTGTAGCGTTCTATGTTCTATGTTCTAAGAAATGTTGAACAGTAAAGGAATTAAGGGTTATGGTGAGATGGCATAAGTGGAACTGGGTCCACAAAAAGATCAGCCATGATTGTTTTGAAAGGTGGAGTGGGCTCGAGGGGCAAGATGGCCGACTCCTGCTCCTAGTTCTTATGTTGTTAAGAGAGCTGAGGCTGCAGCTTCTATTTTTCCGAGAGAATCTCTCTGGATAAAGCCGGAATTTACAAGTATTTCTGCCACTGAGGCATTGCCTGGCGGTCTGTTTCTCACTGATCTAACTCACTCTATCCCTCCATCTCCTCTCATCAGCTCTGTATGAAGGGGGGATTTGGTTCTTATTGACTGAGTGCACACAATGTGTATGTCCACCTGATCAAATACAATTCAGCTTGTGAACAATATCATTATTTCAACCAGCTCTGGGTTAACCCAGGCACAGCTGTGATTGGCTGCAGCCCCCTGAATCTGGGGAACACACAGTGCGACCATCGCCGGCCTCAGAGGCTTTCACAGTTACTGAGCTGGGAAACTCCAACTAATCCCCGAGAATCCACAGCACAGAGCAAGAGGAGGGGAAAACCTGTTCTAGGAGCTGTTAATCTGAGACACAGTTTGACCTGTCAATGTGCAGATGTGAACCTTTTGACCCTGCTCCTTCCATTCCCAATTTGCGATAACCAGGAGTTCCTAACGCCCAATAATGACCAGCTTGCAGCAATGTGTTTGAATGAACACGGTGTCATATCATCCAAGCAGCATTTTGAAATGGTCATTCAGTGTATTCTGATGAAATTTATTTCTTATGTTCTGTGTGTCATTACATAAGAACCTTTCTCTGGCATGTTTTATCCTTGCGCACCTGATTTTTTTTTTCAATCTGCTCACATTCTGATTTCCCTCATGGGACCATAGAAAGAAGCAGAGAAAGGTAACAGCACAGAATCATTCGGCTTATCTTGTCCATGGCAGCCCGAGGGCACCCAGGTATCTTCGTCAAGCTCACCTTCCTGTACTCGGCCCGGAGCCATGGAGCTGAAAGCATGATGGAGATCCAAAGACTTCATACCCAGCCCCCAAAAACAAAATCAGTAGGAGTTTTGGCTCTGCGCCCGACAGAAGCAAACATTTTGAGTGATAATCGCTGCGAGCAGGACTCGAACCTGCGTGGGGAAATCCCATTGGATTTCAAGTCCAACGCCTTAACCACTCGGCCTTCGCAGCTGTACAATACACGTGTTTTATGTAATCACCTCAGTAGCGTTCGTACCAACTTCAAC
Source organism: Sphyrna mokarran (assembly GCA_024679065.1). Taxonomy (NCBI): domain Eukaryota; kingdom Metazoa; phylum Chordata; class Chondrichthyes; order Carcharhiniformes; family Carcharhinidae; genus Sphyrna; species Sphyrna mokarran. Next base: position 11,087,328 of record JAGIQG010000039.1, on the reverse strand, counting down.
AGGCACCGTTATTGGTGTGTGAGCTGAAACTTGTTCCTCTACTTTTACTTTGTATCTTTGTCTCTGACAGCTCAGTGACTATCGCTGTGCTGTGCAGATACAGGGATTTGGGCCGGTGTCTGTGGGAGTTTGCGTATTCTCCCCGTGCTTGCGTGGGTTTTCCCCGGGTGCTCCGGTTTCCTCCCACATCCCAAAGATGTGCTCTTAGGCTGATTGGCAAAACAAATTGTCAGTAAATTGTCTCCCCAATATGGTTCTAATGCAGATTTCCATAAATATCGACAAGGGTCATGGGTGAAAGAAAGAACTCACAATGTTAAAATGGCGGCGTGGGCTCGTTGGGCCGAACGGCCTGTTTCCCGGGCATGTTGTTCTTTGTTCTCTTTGTTCTTTGACGGAGAACTCGTTTCCTCGGTCAGAGACATGTTTTTGTCTCTCAGTAATTTTCCATTCGAAAGGAATTAGTTCCGAACAGAAAAGAAAAACCGGTATCATACTTCATTATCATCAAATGCTCCGCTCGCCCTGTTTTTGTCCATTTGGTTGAAAACACAGGAGGAAGTGGATAAAGTTCTAAACAAATTATCAATGCGACGGCCGGGAATCGAACCCAGGTCAACTGCTTGGGAAGCAGCTATGCTCACCACTACACCACCATCGCTCAGGTCGCTAAACAGGTGTTATTTTAATCAGTTATAATTATGGAACTGCCTCCGTTGCTGATTTCACCAGACACCAGGTCTGTCCATCGGACAGTTTGTAAACTGAACTTGGCTTCTCTCGTTTTTCTGGACAGTTTGAAGCCACCTTTTTACTATAGTTTCTGACTGAGAATTCATTGATTAGTTTTGAGGCACATTTTTTTCATTTTAACAAATTTTCCACTGACAACAATTTCAAGCTAGATTTTCCATGAGACACAGATGGATCATGAATATATTTATGTGGATGTTGTTGAAGCACAACCCTTCCACTCCTCTTCCCTCCCCTCCCCTCTCCTCTGCTCCCCTCCCCTCACCAGTTCTCAGCCAGACACTGACTAGTTACAAGTTTATTTATTTTTTACAGAAAATAAATCCCTGACCCATGATCTGCTTTTCTGCTGTTCTCAGGCACATTCACTTTCTACAAGGGCGCAATAACTGGTTTGACGAGTCAGAGTCAGACTGCAGTCACCTCGTTTCTCTCTCCATCCCTTTATCTCAGAGTCACCTTACACCATATCCTGCAGCGGGATTTGGCCACGTTGAGCGAATGAGTCAATGATTGGCAGATGCAGTGTATTTTGAATAAATGTGAAGTGATTCAATTTGTTATCAAACACGGGAAGACAGATTATGTTCTGAATGGTCATAAATTAGGAGAAGAGAATGTGTAACCAGAACAGAGTGTCCTCATGCACCAGTCACTGAAGGGAAACAGCCGCTGTAGCAGGCAGTAAAAAATGCAAATGGCATGGTGGACTTCGTAGCGAGAGGCTTCGAGTACAGGATCAGGGATGTCTTGATGCAATTATGCAGGGTCTTGGTGAGGCCACAGCTGCAGTTTTGTCTTCTTATCTGAGGAAGGGTGTTCTTGTTCGAGAGCGAAAGCAGCGGTTTACCAGACTGATCCTTGTAATGGCAGGACTGACGTATGAGGACAGATCGAGTTGGTTACTTTTATATTCGCCGCAGTCCAGAAGAATGATGGGAAAATTCTAACAGTATTAGGCCGGGTAGTTGAAAGAAGGATGTTTAGGAGTGTCCAGAGCCAGAGTCACAGTCTGAGGTTACAGGATAGAGAGTTTAGGACAGACGTGAGGAGACGTTTCTTCACCCAGAGAGTGGACAAAATGTGAAATTCCCGGACACAGAAAGTAGTTGAGGCCAAAACATTGAATGTTTTCAAGAAGCAGTTAGATATAGCACTTGAGACAAAGTGGATGAAAGGATATGGAGGTAAAAGGTGGGACCAGGATATTGAGTTGGAGCATCAGCCCCGATCATAACTTTTGGCGGAGCAGGCTCGAAGGATCACTGCTCCTGTGTTCTGTTTCTGTGTTTCTTTCACTGTATCTGTGAATTTGCAGCGAGTGAATATGGGTTCACTGTGCAGCTATCAGACATCGAGAACATAGAACATTACAGCGCAGAACAGGCCCTTCGGCCCTCGATGTTGCGCCGACTAATTAGGAACATGCAGTGACCCTCTAACCTAAACCATTCCCTTTTCATCCATAAACTTATCTACTAACCTCTTAAACGCCACCAAACTTGGCGCATCTACAACTGCAGCAGGCAGGGCATTCCATACCCTTACCACCCTCTGGTAAAGAACCTACCTCTGACATCCGTCCTATAACTACCACCCCTTAATTTAAAGCTATGTCCCCTCGTGCTAGCTTTCTCCATACTAGGGAAAAGGCTATCACTGTCCACCCTATCTAAACCTCTAATCATCTTATATGTTTCATAAGGTCTCCTCTTAGCCGCCTTCTTTCTAACGAAAACAACCTCAAATCCTTCAGCCTCTCTTCATCTGGTAGGGGATTGAAAGACTGATACTCACTCACTCACTCTCACTCTCTCTATTGTGAACGATCTGGGAGTAGACACTGTGAGAGTCAGCAGCCTCAGAGGCTTTCACAGTTACTGAGCTGAGAAACTTCAACTAATCCCCGAGAATCCACAGCACAGAGCGAGAGGAGAGGAAACCCTGTCCTGGGAGCTGTCAATCTGAGAAACAGTTTGACCTGACAATGTGCGGATGTGAACCTGTTCCTTCCATTCCCAATCCGTTATGGTCAGGAACACCTAACACCCAGTAATGACCAGCTTGCAGCAATGTGTTTGAATGAACACGATGACATCTCATCTAAGCAGCATTTTGAAATTCTCATTCATTCGATGTATTCTGATGAAATGTATTTCTTATGTTCTGTGTGTCATTACATAAGAGTCTTCCTATGACATGAGACCTTGTTTTGTCCTTCTGCTCCTGATGCTGATTTTTTGCTTCTGCTCGCGTTATGATTTTGTTCATGGAACCATCGAAAGAACCAAAGAAAAGTGACAGCACCGAAGGAAGCCATTCGGCCTTTCTTGTCCATACTAACCCGAGGATACCCAGGTGTCCTTTCCAAACTCAGCTGCCTGCACCTGGCCCAGAACCATGCAGCTGAATGCATGATGGAGATCCAAATACTTCACACCAAAAACTCACCAGGATGGCTGCCTGAAGCAAACATTTCCAACCATAAGCGCTCTGAGCAGTGTTGGAATCTGCGCGGGGAAATCCCATTGGATTTCAAATCCAGCGCCTCAACCACTCAGCCATCGCAGCTACTTATTTACCAGAATAATGTCACCACCTCAGTAATGTGTATATATTAACTTCATCAGGAACCAGGAATGTGCAGAGCACAGATTGGGAGCTGAAACGTGTTCTTTAAACTTATACTTCGTATCTTTGGCTCTGAATTCATTTATTAGGTCGGATACTTGTTTATATTCGAAAGTACATTTTTCATTGAAATCTAATTACGTCCGAAGAGAAAATGAAACAAATAACCTTCTATTACTGTCGAATATTGTGTTCACCCAGTTTTTGTTCATTCTGTTTCAGGTCCAAAAGGCCGCGGGCAAAGTTTCAAATAAATTCCCAATGCGATGGCCGGGAATAAACCCGGGTCAACTGCTTGGAAGGCAGCTATACCCACCACTATACCACCATCGCTTGCTCTGTACAAGAAGTTCATATTTACATTAATTTTAATAACGGAACTCCCTGAATTGCTGATTTCATCAGGCACCAGGAGAGCCCGTAGCACAGTTTGTAACTGAACCTTGCTTGTCTGGTTTAAACCACCTTTTTACAATTGATCCTCGCTGGGAACTCATTGATCAATTCTGAGGCCTGTTCTTTCATTTAACAAAGTTTCCACTCAAAACAAATTGAAGCTGAATTTTCCATTAGAAAGATCGTGATGGTGAGGATTTTTAGTGAATTTCACTTTAAGAGCACCCACCTACTGTTATGAACTGCGATAACTAATTAAAGAAATCAGAACAGTGATGGTCAGGAACTAACCCTTGGTCAAATGCTCGCACAGTCACCACTCCATCACCATCGCTCACCTGGCTCTGCCACCCACTCTGTAAGAAAGTCCAGCACTGACAGTGAATCTGGTTCCCTCCAGGTCCAATCGGAGGATGATCAGAAACTGTCACTGTCAGAAAGTCCATTATCAGCGAGTGTGGGATACTGCAGAAAATGCAGATGCATGGGATTGAAGGTGATTTAGCAGTTTAGATTAGGAATTGGCTAGCTGATAGAAGACAGAGGGTGGTGGTTGATGGGAAATATTCAACCTGGAGTGCAATTATAAGTGGTGTACCTCAAGGATCTGTTTCGGGGCCACTGCTGTTTGTCATTTTTATAAATGACCTAGATGAGGGTGTAGAGGGTTGGATTAGTAAATTTGCTGACGATACCAAAGTGGGGGGAGTTGTAGACAGCGAGGATGGATGTTACAGTTTGCAGAGGGACATAGATAGGTTGCAGAGCTGGGCCGTGAGGTGGCAAATGGAATTCAATACGGATAAGTGTGAGGTGATTCACTTTGGTAGGAATAACAGGCATATGACATATAGGGCTAATGGAAGGACCCTTAATAGTGTTGTCGAGCAGAGGGATCTTGGGGTACAAGTACATAGCTCTTTGAAAGTTGGCACCAGGTTGATAAAGTTGTTAAGAAGGCGTACGGTGTGTTAGCTTTTATTGGTAGAGGGATTGAATTTAGGAGCCGTGAGGTTATGTTACAACTGTACAAAACTCTGGTGCGGCCGCACTTGGAGTATTGCGTACAGTTCTGGTCGCTGCATTATAAGAAAGATGTGGAAACATTGGAAAGGGTGCAGAGAAGGTTTACCAGGATGTTGCCTGGTATGGTGGGAAGGCCTTATGAGGAAAGGCTGAGGGACCTGAGGTTATTTTCATTAGAGAGAAGAAGGTTACGCAGTGACCTAATTGAGGCGTATAAGATGATCAAAGGACTGGATAGGGTGGATAGTGAGAGCCTTTTTCCTCGGATGGTGATGACCAACACGAGGGGACATAACTTTAAATTAAGAGGTGGTAGTTATAGGACGGATGTCAGAGGCAGGCTCTTTACACAGAGGGTGGTGAGGGCGTGGAATGCCCTGCCTGCAGCAGTTGTGGACTCGCCTACTTTGGGGCATTCAAATGGTCGGTGGATAGGCATATGGATGATATTGGAATAGTTTAGGTTAGAGGGTCCACTGGCCGGTGCAATATCGAGGGCCGAAGGGCCTGTACTGCGCTGTAATGTTCTATGTTCTATATTCTATGTTCTATTATTTAACTGGCTGTCACCGTTTGGTGAGGTTGTGATTTACTGTTACCTGTCAGTGCAAGAACAAGAAATAAAACTACACAAACACTTAGTAGGGGAATGGGTTCTATTCAGGCACTTGAAGTATTTCTTAACAGATATCTGGTTGTGTTCAGTTTGACACCAATCACGTCTGATACACTTTCATTCTTGTATTTTTCCCCCACGACACCCTTTCCCTGTCGCCACGTGTCATGTTGATTTGCTCGTTTGCTTAAATGTTGACCTGAAGCCAATTGAAATTGTCCTATTATTTCAGCAAGATGCGCTTTCTACTCTAAATACTCTTTGTTGCAGTGTGAGCGCTGCAGCTGCGGAACTGTGGCACAAAGAATGACATGTAGGACTTCTCATCATTGCTTTATTTCATTTGATTTGATTTATTATTGTCATATGTATCAGTCAAAGTAGTTTTTCTTGTGCGCTGTGGGGACAAGCATACCGTTCATAGAGGAGGAAAGGAGAGACTGCAGAATGTAGTGTCACAGTCATAGCTAGGGTGCCGAGAAAATTCAGCTTAATGCAAAGAAGGTCCATTCAGAGGTCTGATGGCAGCAGGGCAGAAATTGTTCTTGAGTCGGTTGGTAGGTGACCCCAGACTGTTTTTTTTCCCGATAAAAGATGGAAGAGAGGAGATTGTCTGGTGAGATATTTAAACGTTGTGCATCAGAATCTCTTCGAAGTCGGTTTTTTAAGTAAAGTTTGAAGAAATTAGGAACTGCACCGATATCAATCCGACCCGGCCTTTATCCTCATAACCCCACATATTTACGGTGCTAATCCCCCTGACACTGGGGACTATTTAGCATGGCCAATCCCGCTAATACGGCGCTAATTTTCATGGCTGAGCTGCCGATTCTGGAAAGACAAAATCTGCCATTCGGGCCGCAAATGAAGCTGGCGCCAGGGTTGGATCTTCTGAAACCACATGTTTACCTGGTGGCAAACTCCTGTCCAAAACTAGAGTCCTGGGTTGGATCGATTTTAGAAATATAGAATTGTTCACCCCTCAAGCCTGGGTGTCCAAACTTCAGCTTGGTTCCGTGAACTTCAAATCACTGAGCGAAACATCAGTTCAACGGCAGTAAGGAGACAGAACAAATCCACAACGGACGAGGATAAGATTCGAACCCACGCGTGCAGAGACAATGGATTAGCAGCCCATCGCCTTAACCACTCGGCCACCTCGTCATGCAGTGGCTGCTCCCCAAACCACCTCTTGTGTTTTAACATCCGCAACAAAGAACACATTTCTCCCGCAGGATAACGCTGTCTTTCTGCTTTCTCTTGATTCGTCGTTACTTTTCCATTTGATGTAAATCCAGAGAAAGTAAAGAGAGAGACAGTTCACCTCTCTGTCCCAGTTTGGTTTTGAATTCACTGAACATGACCCTGATGTAAAACAGAGCAAGTGCTGTGAGTTTGTGGAGCAACAGGAGAGGGTCTGCTCTCCCAGTAGAGGGCTGTGTTTCCGAATCACGGAGCTTTTCTGCGCCGATCTTTGGATTTTGGCTGTTTGCCATTGTTCCAGAAATGACAAATTACTAAACTGATAGAAATGAAAACTTAGGGATTATCCAATTCGCATATTCAGTTTTTTATACATAAACATCTTCATCTGAACGATGAGTGAGGAATATGATTTGTCCATTGCCGGTAAAGTTAAAGCAAGGTTCACAGCCCCAGTTGTTGCCCGGACCCTATGGATCCGGAACTCGAGATCCTTCTGCTCCTCAACACTGTTCAGACTCCTACCTTTGATATTGGACTTCTTCATCCCATTGGTCCTGCCAAAACGGACCATTACCCATTTATCTGCGTTGAAGTTCATCTGCCATTCTCCCTCCAGTCTTGCTGCAACTTCTGACATCCCACCAGAATGTCCACAACACCACCAACCTTCGTATCGTCGGCAAAACACCGGTAGGAGCTCTGGCTCTGTGGCTGCTGGAAGCAAACGCATTCAATGATAATCGCTGCAAGCAGGACTCGAACCTGCGCGGGGAAACCCCATTGGATTTCTAATCCAACGCCTTAACCACTCGGCCATCGCAGCTGCGCGATGGGTGGTTTATTTTCTTTATTCATTTCTGGAATGTGGGTGTCTCTGGCTGGACCCACAATTATTGCCCGTTCCAAATTGCCCTTGAACAGAGTGGCGTGATATGTCTCCTCAGAGGGCAGCTTAGAGTCAAACACATTGCTGTGGGTCGGGGACCACATGTAGGTCGAGACCCGTTGAAAAAAAATCCTCAAAGAGCATTTGTGAACCAGTTGTGTTATTTTAAGGCACACAATTCATAGTCATTAGATTTTCAATTCCACATTTTTTTTATTATTGATGAGACATTTTACAATTTGCCTTGGTGTAGGTGTGTGCATGTGTGTGTATGTGTCTGTGTGTGTCTGTGTGTGTGTGTGTCTGTGCGAGAGAGAGTGACAGAGAGATTCTCAAATAATCAGTCTCTTTGTGAGTATGGATTAACCTTTTATATGCCCTCACAAACACTGTAATCCTCTTGTTTTTGTCAATTCCTAAGAAGTACTTGTACCTCTGAGACACTGATGGGCGGTTGATGGGTGGAGTTTGGTTTGAAGGCAATGCCACAGGCTGCTGAGTGTGAAACCAGCCGATTTTAAAGCATGTGTGTAGGAAAGCGAAAAGTGAACTTGTCCGTTTGAAGATCAGAGAAAATTTGTGTCTGGAGCTGGGCCCGAGAGACAAGTTTTGGGTTGTCAGTAAATGAACTCCTGTAATGAAGACACACAATCAGAAAGAGGAAATGTTGGAAATATTCAGCAGCTCCGAAAGCAGCTGTGGGGAGATATTCCTGTCGCCAGGATGTAACTCTCCAATTAGATACTTCACATTGCTCAGATCTGACACTCTTAACACCTTCGTGTAAGGAACAGGTAGGGCGGGAATTGGGTCTTTGTTGATTTGAGCAAACAGAGCAATGCAACAATGAGAAGCTCCTCATATCCTCCCCCACCCCACCGAACCCGCCCCCTCCATCACCCCCTCCCCCCCACACACCCCCACACCCCCAGCGGCTGGGGGAAGGATGGGACTCAGATACAGGCCACTGGCTGGGATTGAAAAATAAAAAAAAAGACATCGAGTTGGAAATGTGAATGCTAAAAAGATGGAATTCAGTTCGATTTGTGCACAGATTTTACACATTGGTTAATGTCGTCAGGATGGTCAATCCGTCTGAGGCGTTTTTTTTTAGGTCGCAATCTTCTCTCGAGGAGTGGGTTCAACTCCCACTTCTGACGCTGATTTGTTTTCTTTCACGAGGAACCAACAAACCCAAGAAACCTCTCAGCACAAGGGCAGCAGATGCAGAGAAACAACGGCCACCTATAAGTTCCATTCCGAGACACACATCATCCTGACTTGGAAACATATCACCGTTCCCACGGGCTGGCTCACAATCCTGGAACTCCCTCCCTAACAGCAGTCTACGTGTCCGTACACCACATGGACTGCAGTGTCTCCAGAATGAATTCATCGCCAATTACTCCAAGAAAATTAATTTGGGTAATAAATGTTTCCCGTGCCAGTGACGCACCTACCCTGGATGTATAAATTATTTTCTTTTTTTAAATCACTTCATGCGACAGAAGGAGCACAGCTGCCTTCAGAGCAGAAAACTGTGTGTGTGAGTCACATCTCTACTTTTATATCAAATGTGTGTCTGGAAACAGTAAGTGGAATCAGCTCATGTTAAACCGTTCAGCATTTAGTCGGACAGTTCACAGGTTCGCTGCAGTTCTGACAGTATCTCCTTTTTCACAAATAACACCAGATCTGGAACTATTTCCAGTATTCTGCTGAACCCACGCCCAGCAGTGCCAGGTCTGTGACTTAGGTGGTTAAAGCATCTGCCTAGTAAGCAGGAGATCCTGGGTTCAAATCCTAGCGGAGCCTTGGTTCTTTCCCAATGATCTTTACAGTGTGTGAGTTACAAAATCCATTTTTTCTTGTCAGTTTTGTCTTTCCCTTCACAGTGGATAATCTCCAACAATGGAAAAATTCCGAGATTCCCCACAAATCTCTCGACTATTTATTGATATGATCCAGGTATTTTCATCATTTTGCAGTTTAAAAAAAATCAGCTGCAATAAACTGTCAGTTCTACAAACACAGATTTCCATTATTTTCTCAGGGAATTTCGAACACAGTCAAATGGCCTGAGAAACACACAATCCCGAGTGTGCTGAAGGAGACCATTCTGCCCATCGAGTCCGTACCGACCCTCCAACAGAGGATCTATCCTCGCATTTCCACACACCCACTCCGCTAATCGACCGATATGGGACGATCCTTGGGGACGAAGGGAAAATCTAGCACGGCCAAATTCATTCAACCTGCTCATCTTTGGAATGTGGGAGGAAATCGAATCACCTTGTTTCCTGAGATAACTTGTCAGGGTGAATTCAACTTGAACAGAGCTACAGAAGTTTGGCACCATCCAGGACAAAGCATCCCGCTTCATTCACTTCCCATGCATAAATACGCTCTCCCTCCACTCCTGACCCACAATGACAGCAGTGAGCACCATCCACACAATACACTGCAGCAAAGCTCCTTCACCACCAGCTACCAAACCCACGACCACAAGGACCAGCGCAGCAGACACTGCAGAATAACATTGGAAAAAGAACCAAAGCTCCACTGGGATTTGAATCCAGGATCTCCTGCGTACGAGGCAAGCGCTTTATCCAACTGAGCCACAGAGCCTGTTAGTGCTATGGGTGGCTTCAGCGGAATGCTGGAAATACGTTCCAGATCTGGTGGTATTTGTAAAAAGGACATATTGCCATGTTGTAGGACACCGATATTTATTTCTTGATTGTAGTTATTTTTCAGTTGTTGTTACATGTGTCATTTACTTAATCTTATTTATCTTCCAAAAGAAATAAAATATCGAAGTGAAAAAGATGTTGCTATTTCTAACCCAACCAGCGAATGTTGTGGGCCAAAGTGTCTGCTTCTGCTATGGTTTTCTACGTTCTACGTTCTAACTTCCTCAGTAAAGCTACCCTCATGATTGTAATTTCACCAAGTTCTGCTCTCCCTTCCGTCTCCTGATTTACTGAAACTCTCGGCTAAACATCGAGCGGCTTATCGTGAGCTGGTTGCATTCACTGTGCTCAGATACACTTCTCATATAAAAGTAGCCATGTTCAGGATGCGATTCACACACACAATTTTCTGCTCTTAACTCAGACGTGCTCCTCCTGTGACACGAACTGATTTCATTGGAAGTTAATTTATGTCGGACTTGCGTACCGCTGGTCCGGGAATCATTTATTGTCCAAAACTAATTATTTCTAAGAATCTGACAGTAAATTCATTATTGAGTCACTGCACTCATTTTCGGCAGGGAGATCCAGGATTGTGAGCCAGCCACAGAAACGGCGATATATTTCCAAGTCAGGATGGTGTGTCTCCTTCTCGGAGTGGAACTTGCGGCTGTCGTTGTTTCTGTGCACCTGCTTCCAGGTGGGAAATTTCGAGGGTTGGGATGGTGCCTGGCACAGGAGGGAAAAGCAATACCAGGAGTAGAATTTGAACCCACGGCGCTTGAGAAGACCGCGACCTTAACATAGCGCCTTTCCACCGTTCGGCCAACCTGACTCCCTTAATAGACATCTGAATCTGTACAAGTCGATTTGAATTCCATTTTCATTGTCATCTCCTTTAAAACTCGATGTGCGTTTCCATTTTTCAACCCCAGCTAGAAGCCAGTATCTGAGATCCCCAAACCGCCCGGGGGTCATTGCTGAATTGCTCTGTTTGCTCAAATCGACAAAGATCCAATTCCCGCCCTACCTGTTCCTTACTCAAAGGTGTTGAGCTTGTACAATCTGAGTAACGTGAAGTACCTAATTCGAGAGTTACATCCTGGCAACAGGAATATCTCCCCACAGCTGCTTTCGGAGCTGCTGAATATTTCCAGCATTTCCTGTTTGTGATTTAGTGCCTTCATTTCAGGAGTCCATTTACTGGCGACCCAAAACTTTCTCTCGGGCCCAGCTCCAGACACAGCTTTCCTGTGATCTTCTCACAGCCAAGTTCACTCTTCGCTTTCTGACACATTCTGACAGATTTTCACACTGAGCATCCTAAGGTACTGACTTCAAACGGCAGCCCATCCCAACCCGCCCACAAGGGTCACAGGGGCACAAGTGTTTCTTTTTAAATAGGATTTCACAAGTGCAGGGGCAGCACTGTGCCTGTGAGGGAATATAAGTGATTAATCCACACTCACAAACAGACTGATGATGAGTGAATCTCTCTGTCTGTCTGTCTCGCGCGCGCACACGTATAAACACACAAACACACACACACACATACACACACACACACACACACACACACACACACACACACACACACACACACACACACACACACACACACACACACACACACACAAACACATCCCCTGCCACTGCAGACGGTGAAATTCGCAATCAGTAAAAAATTCTGGATTAATGACCTCCAGTCGATTGTCGTAAAATAAAATTGATTCGATAATGTTCTATGGGGAAGGGATTCTTCCTTTATCTGGCCTACATGTCACTCCCGACACACAGTAATGCCGTTCATTCTGAACTGCGCTTGGAGTTGACCTGTCAAATCAGTTGGTTTGAGGGAAATTTGGAGGCGATGGTTTGTGATATTATCGCTGGAATCTTAATCCAGAAACTCAGCTAATATTCTGGAGATCCAATTCTGCCATTGCAGCTGGTGAAATTGAATTTAATAAATAATATCTGTACTCAAGAATCTACTGCTGACCATGAAATTACTGAACGTCATTGGAAAAACTTATATGGCAAACTAATGCCCTTTAGGGAACAAAATCTACCGTCCTTGCCCGGTCTGGCCCACATGTGACTCCAGATCCACAGCAATGTATTTGACTCTCACCTGCCCTCGGGCTGCTGCGTTTGGGCAATAAATGCTTCCCAGCCAGTGACCCCCAGGCCCCATGAATGAATAAAAAAGTGTTTGTGTCCTATTGGATTTCTAGCGAAATTTCTGTAGCTCTTTCAAAACCACAGGACGTCCCAAAATATGTTAATGACAATGAAGTATTTTTGAAATGTAATCACTATCCAATGGTCCAATCAGCGACGCTGTAAAAAAGTACATCGGAGATTCAAAATGAGGAGATCTATCAAGTCGTTTACAATCCCAGAAATTGCAAATACAGAGTGAATTCCAAGCTAATTTACAGTTCCGGGAGCTGACTGTAAGAACAAATCGCTTGTACGCGCACAGTTCTACAGATAGAATCAGAAAGATCCCAATCCTCACACAGCAGCAGATAATGAAAAGCACAGTCTGAATATGACACAGATTTAAAGGTAAAGTCAGTTTAGCCCCAAATGACCATCCACTGATCCCCATCTCATCAGGGAAGGTTTACTGATGATGATTTAGTCTAAGGATTATCACACTTCACCCCGAGGGTAAGGCTGAGAATATCGAAAGTATTCTCTAATAGTTCATCAGCATTTTCTTTCCAGTAAGTTTGTCTCAGATCCTTGCTTTCTGTTATAAGGTCCGGGAATATTGTACACTTTACGAACGCCACTTCCAACCTGTCCCGCCACCTTCAATGATTTATACAAATGCTCACCCATTTCCCGCGTTTCCTGCATCCCGTTTTGTAATTATACCCTGTGTTTTATATTATCTCTCTGTGTTCTTCCCACCAAAAGGAATCACTTCATTCTCCATCTGCCACATGTCCTCCCAATCGACCAAACTGTCCGTGTCCTATCGAAATTCTACTGAAATTGATGAAATTGAAATTTTCCCAACTACAGGACGTCCCAAAATATTTTAAGAACAATGAAGTATTTTTGAAATGTAATCACCGTCCAATTGTTCAACTTTTGAACTGTCTGTTTGACGACGTCAGAAATTTCCATATCGGAATGAGAAATAAACGCTGCAGCTGCGGCTCTGCGGCGCAAAGAATGACATGGTGGAATTCTCATTGTTGTCTGGTGAGATCTTCAAAAATTGTGGTCAGGAACTCATCAAGGTCGGCTTTTTAGAAGAAGAACAAGGGTATCAATGCTTTTAGAGAAGTTAAACTGCCGCTTCGAAAATCATAAATTCCCCACAGTGCAGAAGAAAGACATTCGGCCCGTGGAGCCTCCCTCACACACCATCCGACCCAGGCGGCATCGACAGAATCTCACATATTGAGCTCGCCCTCAACAAAGAGGCAGAGAAGATACATTATCGATGAGGATGGGATTCGATCTCACCCGTGCAGAGCACAATAGATTAGCAGCCCATCGCCTGAACCACTCGGCCACCTCGTCAGGAAATGACGCTCTTTCTAATCATCTCTTGAACAAACCACATATTTTTCCTGCAGGCTCATGTTTGTTTCTATTTTATCGTTAATTTTGGTTCGATGTTACTCTTCCCTTCGATGGAAATCCTGAGAAAGTAAAGAGGGAGACAATTCCGGTGTGAGCTTTGAATTCACCCAACATAGACGTAAAACGGTAGTTGGAGCTCTGAGCTTGTGGCCCAACGGTAGCGCGTCTGACTCCAGATCAGAAGGTTGCGTGGACAAATTACGTCAGGCTAAAGGAGCTCCTATTCCTCAGTTTTCGGATTTTGTGCCTGGATAAAGTTGATTGTTCCCGAAGTAACAAATCTCCAAACTATGATGGATATTACATTTTAAAATACTTTGAATCTTTGCTCAATCCGCACCTGCACCTCGGGCAATAAAAAAACAATATAATTAAAGAAATGCATCTCAGTTGTAAAGCACTTTGAAACTTTCAGCGGTTTGGAGAAAAAACATGCACTTAGAGGCAAGATAAAAGCAAAATACACCCAATGCTGGAATCTGAAAGAACAAATGAAAATGCTGGAAAGATTCAGCAGGTCAGGCATCATCCTATGGAGAGACGCCAGCTGAGATTGTCCAGCATGTTCAGACTTCAAAACACCCCGATTTCCTCCAAGATTAAAAAAAAAGAACATGCAATTTGATATGAATGGCAATCGCACCTTTCTATCTCCACCTAATTTGTGTTTTTTTTTTCATGCATCCATCTCATTCTCTTTCCTGCTAATCCAAAAGTCTTAATTAGTTAGTTAAAGCCGCTGTTTGCTACATTAAATGGTTCTCCGTATTGGGCAAAATAACTGATCTCGTCAGAACTGAGTTGTCGCTCCGGAAGTGTAAGTGGCAAATGTACAATGCGTATGGTAACTAGCTGTATCAACTTCTCGTTAGTGTAGTGGTTAGTATCCCCGCCTGTCACGCGGGAGACCTGGGTTCAATTCCCCGACGGGGAGTTCAGTGCAATTTGATTATGTCAAATTGTACTTGTGTTGTTCTCCAACTTCGGAAGCGGTAAAAAAAGACTGTCAAAAAACGAAACTTTCACAAATGCAAATCTTAACATTTGTACCGACACTTTTTGTGACCTGAGATCAAGGTTCGTTCAATTCATCAGCATTTTGGCTCAGCTTTGATGTGGCGGTCCACGTAGTCAACACATTGAATTAGTACAAAGTCAATAAATGCTGTGATTTCATATTTTTCAGTTCTATTTTTGGAATATTCAATGATTCCCAGATCCGTGAAAATACAAAAGAAACTTCCAACGCGTTTTAAAATTGGAAATACTTTTGAGTCTGTGAGTTGTGAAGATTCATGCAGCGTGAGGAATGGAATATTAATGCATGATTGTAAGAGCAGGAAGGTTCAGTTAGAACTGGGCAAAATTTTGGTGAGGCCACCGCTGGAGGACAGTGTGCATTTCCGGTCAAAATCACTACAGTAAGGATTTGATTGCACTGGAGAGGGAGCAGTGTCCATTTACCAGGGACCAGATCGTAGACTGGGATGGAGAATTTGAGCGTTGAAGACAGATTGGATTAGAACATAGAACATAGAACATTACAGCACAAAACAGGCCCTTCGGCTTTCGATGTTGCGCCGACCAATATAAAAAGCAATGACCCTCCAAACTAAACCATTCCCTTCTCTTCCATATACTTATCAACTAACCTCTTAAACGCCACCAAACTTGGCGCATCTACAACTGCTGCAGGCAGGGCATTCCACTCCCGAACCACCCTTTGGGTAAAGAACCTACCTCTGATATCCGTCCTATAACTATCACCCCTTAATTTAAAGCTGTGTCCCCTCGTGCTAGCTTTCTCCATCCTAGGAAAAAGGCTATCACTGTCCACCCTATCTAAACCTCTAATCATCTTATATGTTTCAATAAGGTCCCCTCTTAGCCGCCTCCTTTCTAACGAAAACAACCTCAAATCCCTCAGCCTCTCTTCATAAGACCTGCCCTCCATACCAGGCAACATCCTGGTAAACCTCCTCTGTACCCTCTCCAATGCCTCCACATCTTTCTTATAATGTGGGGACCAGAACTGCACACAATACTCTAAGTGCGGCCACACTAGAGTTTTGTACAGTTGCAACATGACATTGCGGCTCCGAAATTCCATCCCCCTACCAATAAAAGCTAAGACTCCATATGCCTTCTTAACAAACTTATCGACTTGACTGCCTACTTGCAGGGATCTATGCACAAATACACCAAGATCCCTCGGTTCATTTTATTTAGAGCAGTGGAGGCTGAGAGGAGACCTGATTGAGGTGTATAAGAAATGGATAGGGTGGATAGGAAGCTGCTGCTGTCTCTCGGCACCAGGGACCCGGGTTTGATTCCCGGCTTGGGTCACTGTCTGTGTGGAGTCTTCACGTTTCCCCGTGTTTGCGTGGATTTTCTCTTGGTGAACAAAGAACAACGAAAACTACAGCACAGAAACAGGCCCTTCGGCCCTCCAAGCCTGCATCGATCATGCTACCCGTCTTATCTAAACCCTCCTTCCATTACGGGGACTAGATCCCTCTATTTACATCTTATTCATGAATTTGTCAAGACATCTCTAAGAAGTCACTACCGTATCCACTTCCACTACATCCCCGGCATGAGTTCCAGGCACCAAGTACCCTCTGCTTCATACATCTCCTTTAAACCCTGCCCCTCGCACCTTAAATCTTTGCCTCCTCGAAACTGACTCTTTCGCCCAGGGGAAAAAGAATGCTTCTGACTATCCATTCTGTCCTTGCCTCTCGTGATCTTGTGGACTTCTCGCAAACCGCTCCTCAACCTCCGTTGTTCCAGTGAGAACAAACCAAGTTTCTTTCTCCAAACTCTTTTCATAGCTAACTCCTTCCCTCCCAGGCAGCATCCTGGTAAATCTTTTCTATACCTTCTCCAAAGCCTCCACATCTTCTGGTCGAGTGGCGGCCAGAACTGAACACCATATTCCAAGTGCGGCCTAAGTAAGATTTTATAAAGCTGCAACATGACTTGCCATTTTTAAAACTCAATGCCCCGGCTGATGAATGCAAGCATGCCGTGTGCCTTCTTGACCACCCTCTCCACCTGCATTGCCACCTTCAGTGGCCTTTGTACCTGTCCACACAGATCCCTTTGAGTATCAGCACTCTTATGAGTTCTGTCATTTACTGTATATTACCTATTTGTATTAAACCTTCTAAAACGAATTTACCCACATTTGTCCGGATTAAACTCCATCTGCTATCTCTCTGCCCAAGTCTCCGACTGATCTACATTCTACTGTATTCTCTGATGGCCCTCATCGCTGTTCACAAATCCACCATCTTTTGTGTTTTCGGCAAACTTACGAATCAAATCAGTTACATTTTCCTCCCAATCATTTATATATTACAAACAGCAAAGGTCCCAGCACTGATCCCTGAGGAACACCAATTGCCACAGCCCTCTATTCAGATACACATCCTTCCACTGTCTCTGTCTTCTTTGACTCTGTTAGAAGTCTCCCAACACTATGTTCTATGTTCTAACACCAGTCTCATCAACCGACGAAGGGACAAACTCTGAAAGCTTGTGGGTTTACTATCAAATAAACTCATTGGACTTTAACCTGATGTTGTGAGACTTCTTACTGTGTTTACCCCAATCCAACGCCGGCATCTCCACATCAAAACAGAGAGTAAAATGGAACATTGTTCAATAAATCTCGGATGAGTTGTCAAAAAAGTTGCCTAACTTTGGGATACTTTGAAAAGTTGTTTTCATCAGCTAAGTTATCAGGGGTGGCTCGTTGGTGTGGGGTTATGATTCTCGCTTTGGGCATAGTATGACA
This sequence comes from Sphyrna mokarran, assembly GCA_024679065.1. Lineage (NCBI taxonomy): Eukaryota > Metazoa > Chordata > Chondrichthyes > Carcharhiniformes > Carcharhinidae > Sphyrna > Sphyrna mokarran. The sequence continues at coordinate 11,069,710 of JAGIQG010000039.1, read as the reverse complement.
ATGTGAGAGGTCCCGGGTTCAAATCCCGGACAAGCCCTGCTTTTTCCTTTAGGATAATTCTTTGCAATGAAGGTAGCGACAATGAGTGAAAGCCGAAGCAGTGTTTACCTCCAGAGAACTCATTGCAGAAAAAATATCTCTGCAGAACTCGAAAAGCAACCACACAGTCTAACAGACCTGAGAATCCCAGTCAGATTTTAATTTTACCTTGTTTTATTTTAATTCCGGTGCTCCGAGTGAACCGTGAGTATTGGGGTGTTTCAGCAATCCTGTTGATGGGAAATTTACAATCAGGCGACGGACACACGGACAGAGGAAATAAGGGCAGAAGAAGGTCATTCGGCCCCACAAGACTGTCCCGCCATTCACTCTGATCATGGCTGATCTGTTTGTGTTTCGAAGTCGCCATTTCCATCTGTCCCCGATAACCTTTCATTCTGTTGCCAAATAAGAATCTATCTACCTCCGGAATAGAAATATTCAACATCCCCGCCACCACCGCCTTCTGAGGCAGAGTTCCAAAGTCCCGCCACGCTCCAGACAAGAGAATTCGCCGCCCGAAAAAAGGAAGCTCAGTTTTCTTTAAGTGCCCGTTCTTCTGCACTCACTGACAAGAACAAAACAGAATTCCTTCCAGCAATTTGTTAAAACCATTCAAGATCTGATCTGCTTTGAACAAGACACCTTCCACTCGGAGTATCTCCGGTGCAAAGATGCCCAGCCAGGCCAATGGAGAGTTCTGGCCTCAGACAGAGCATTTAACACCACACACAGTTTACAGAATACTGATTAGAATACAAGTCTTTACAACTAACCTGTTATTCAAGTCTTAAAGATGCAAACAATGTGAGTGGAAAGATCATTAGGCATATGTTAAAGAGATGTGTATTGTCTCCAGACAGTACAGTAAGTGAGGTTTTGCAAACCCCGGCAAATCATGGGGGATTACAGATAGTGCAACATGAAACCAAGATCCCGGTTGAGGCTGTCCTCATGTGTGTGGAACTTGGTTATCAGTTTCTGCTCAGCGACTCTGCTCTGTTGCGTTTCATGAAGGCCGCCTTGGAGAATGATTACCCGAAGGTCAGAGGCCGAATGCCCGTGACTGCTGAAGTGTTCGCCAACAGGAAGGGAACAGTCTTGCCTGGTGATTGTCGAGCGATGCCCATTCATCCGTTGTCATAGCGTCTGCATGGTCTCCCCAATGTACCAGGCTTCGGAACATCTTTCCTGCAGTGTATCAGATAGACAACGTTGGCTGAGTTGCAAGAGTATGTACCGTGTACCTGGAGGATGGTGTCCTCACGGGTGATGATGGCATCCGTGTCGATGATCCGGCATGGTCTTGCAGAGATTGCTGTGGCAGGGTTGTGTGGTGTTGTGGTCACTGTTCTCCTGAAGGCTGGGTAGTTTGCTGTGAACAATGGCCTGTTTGAGATTGTGCGGCTGTTTGAAGGCAAGTAGTAGAGGTGTGGGGATGGCCCTGCCGTGTTTGTTTTCTGAGGAAGTCGGCGCGGTTTCTCGCTGTTGTGCGTCTGAACTATCAATCGATGAGTCGAGCGCCATATCCTGTTCTTATGAGGGCATCTTTCAGCGTCCGGGGTTGTCTGTCACGATCCTTCTCATCTGAGCAGATCCGGTGTATACGGAGGGCTTGTCTGTAGGGGTTTGTCTGTCTGAGGATAGAACTCTCCATTCACCTGACAAAGGGGCAAACCCCGAAAGCTTATGAGTTTACTATCAAATAAATTGGTTGGACTTTCATCTGGTGTTTTGAGACTTCTCACTGTGTTTAGCCAGTGTAACGCTGACATCTCCACATCATGACTACTAGATTGATAGGCAGCAGCGGGGGAGCTGGATTTACAACAGCAAAGTGACGCAGTGGAAGTGTGCTGGACTAATAATTCAGAGGTTGATGCATCAAAGCCATTCTCTGCAATTTTCTGTTAACGATGATTAAAACAAAACCACTTGACAACAATTCTAAAATATTTCCGTGAAATATGCAAAGATCTGCATTGGCTCCGCTTTTCTGTTTTCACCCTCAAACTGCAGTTTGATCAAACTACATTGATCTGCAGCCCCAGAGAAAAAGGCGTTTTTTTTCTAATTAGCCGTCCTAACTTCACTCCCAGCTCCTAACTTCAGTCTAGTGAACTTTACATCATGCCAATCACACCAATGACAATTTGTATGTGGCTCAGATAATAATGCAGAGATTGTAACCCCTGAGGATCTGTTCTTTAATTTATTTTCTCGTTCCTGTTAATCTCCAAACATGTCTTGCCAATGTTAGTAAAATCATAATCATGAGAAATCAGTGAACATTTAATGTTTAGAATAGATATCACAGAGATAAGGTTGTTTGTTACAATATGGATCACAACAACTGGATCCCGCCCCACTCCTACTTCAATATCCGTTTTAAGCCAATCAGAGATGTCCCTCACCATGACACCGAGCAGGCAAAGGTACTGTGTGAGACTCTCGATACAAAGGATGTTATGAATCCCCCTAATTATAGAATCCCCTACAACTACCACTCGACTAGAAATGTGTTCATTGGAGTTTAGAAGAGTGAGAGGGGATCTCATGGAAACTGATAAAATTCTGACAGATCAGACAAAGTAGATTCAGAAAGAATGTTCCCAATGATGGGGGAGTCCAGAACTAAGCGTCCTCCAGAGAATGGCGAATGTGTAGAATTCTCTGCCACAGGAAATAGTTGACGCCAAAAAGTGTGTGTGATTTCAGGAAGAAATTAGATCTCTCAACAAGAATGCGAACGCGATTCTAAAGAGGAATTTTTCAATGATTTCTTATGAGTATATATAATCCTCGTTTCCTGGTGTTCCAAAACGATTCTCCCTCCCTATCTTCCACCTGAAATCTTCTTTCTCAAGCTGTTATAATCAGGAATACCTAACGCCCAGTAATGACCAGCTTTTGCAATGTGTTTCAATGAACACAATTTCACACCATCTGAGCAGCGTTTTGAAGTTCTCATTCATTCACTGCATTCTGGTGAAATATATCTTTATTTTCTGTGAGTAATTACATAAGAATCTTCCTCTGAACGAGATCTCGTTTTATCCTTGTGCCCCTGATGCTGTTTTATTTATCTTCCTTCTCACGTCATGATCTTTCTCGTGGAATTCAGAGCACGCTCGGCCAAGTCCGCCAGCTGGGTACATCCTGCCCAACACCAGAAATCCATTTGATGTATAAAAACATTGAAAGTTACAACTTTTGTTTCAGCAGTCGCCCCATAAACAAACGGTAATGTTCAATAATTAAATAACAGATTCGCTGCGAGCAGGGTTCTAACCTGCGCGGGGAAACGCCATTGGATTTCGAGTCCAACGCCTCAACCACTCGGCCATCGCAGCTACTTGGGTCATTTCTTGTTTCTCTATTTATTTTTTTTTCATTGAAATCTAATTACGTTCGAAGAGAAAGTCAACAAAAAAGCTCTATTACCGTTAAATGTTGCGTTCACTCTGTTTAAAGTCCAAGGGGCTGCGGAAAAGATTCTAAACACATTTTTAATGCGATGGCCGGGAATTGAACCCGAGTCAACTGTTTGGAAGGCAGCTATGCTCACCACTATACCACCATCGGTCGCTCTAAATAAGGCACCGTTATTTGCATTAGTTTTAATAACGGAACTTCCTTAGTTACTGATTTCATCAGGCACCAGGAGACCCGTAGCGCAGTTTGTAAACGAAACTTGGCTTGCCTGGTTAAAGACACATTTTAAAATTGTTCCTTACTGGGAACTCATTGATCAATTCTGAGGTCTGTTCTTTCATTTAACAAAGTTTCCACTCAAAGCAATTTGAAGCCGAATTTTCCATTAGAAAGATCGTGATGGCGAGGATTTTTAGTGAATTTCATTTTAAGAATGCCCACCTACTGTTATGAACTGCGATAACTAATTAAAGAAATCAGAACAGTGATGGTCAGGAACTGACCCTTGGTCAAATGCTCGCACAGTCACCATTCCATCACCATCGCTCACCTGGCTCTGCCTCCCACTCTGTAAGAAAGTCCAGCTCTGACAGTGAATCTGGTTCCCTCCAGATCCAATCGGAGGATAGTCAGAAACTGTCACTGTCAGAAACTCCATTATCAGCGAGTGGGGGATGATTATTTAACTGGCTGTCACTGGTTGGTGAGGTTGTGATTTACTGTTACCTGTCAGTGCAGGAGAACAAGTAAATGTATAGAAATACTTCGTTGGGGAATAGGTTCTCTTGAGGCACTCGACTATTTGCATAATGGATATCTGGTTCTGTTCAGTTTGACGGCAGTCACGTCTGATTCACTTTCATTCTTGTGTTTTTCCCACGTGTCGTGTTTAATTGCTCGTCTGCTTGAATAAAGAACAAAGAACAAAACAGCACGGGAAACAGGCCCTTCGGCCCAACGAGCCCACGCTGCCACCCCGATGTTCCCACCTCTACCCATGATCCCTGTCCATGTTTATATACCTATGGATTAAAAACCAAATTTGAGACAATTTAGGGAGAATTTGTTTTGCCAATTAGCCTAAGAGCACATCTTTGGGATGTGGGAGGAAACTGGAGTGCCCGGAGAAAACCCACACAAACATGGGGAGAATGTGCAAACTCCCACAGACACAGGCCCAAATCCATGTATCTGCACAGCACATGTTGAACTGAAACCAATTGGAATTGGCCTATTATTTCAGCAAGATGCGCTTCCTACTCTGAACACTCTTTGTTGCAGTGTGAGCGCTGCAGCTGCAGACCTGTGGCTCAAAGAATGGCATGTAGGACTTCTCCTCATTGTTTTATTTCATTTGATTTGATTTATTATTGTCACATGTATTAGCATACAATAAAAGGTTTTTTTTTCTTGTACGCTGAAAAGACAAAGCATACCGTTCATAGAGAAGGAAAGGAGAGACTGCAGAATGTAGTGTCACAATCATAGCCAGGGTGCCGAGAAAAATCAACTTAATGCAAGGAAGGTCCATTCAGAGGTCTGATGGCAGCAGGGCAGAAACTGTTCCTGAGTCGGTTGGTCGGTAACCCCAGGCTGCTGTATCTTTCTTTCCCGATAGAAGAAGATGGAAGAGAGAAGATTGTCTGGTAAGACATTCAAACTTTGTGGGCCAGGATCTCATCGAAGTTGTCTTTTTAGGTAAAGTTTGAAGAAATTTGGAACTGGTGTATCAATGCTCTCAGAGAAGTGAAACTGACTCCTCGAGCTTCATGAGAATGTCAACAGGGCAGAAGGAGAACATTCGGCCCATCGGGCCCACACTAATAGCAATCCCACTCAGCCTGTATCCTCATAACCCCACATATTTACCGTGCTAATCCCCCTGACACTGAGGGACTATTTAGCATGGCCAATCCCGCTAATACGGCGCTAATTTTCATGGATGAGCTGCCGATTCTGGAAAGACAAAATCTGCCATTCAGGCCGCAAATGAAGCTGGCGTCTGCTTTGGATCTTCTGAAACCATATGTTCAACTGGTGGCAAACTCCTGTCCAAAACTGGGGTCCTGATTTGAATCGGGTTTAGAAATATGGAATTGTTCTGGACTGTCCACCCCTCAAGCCTGTTTGTCCAAACTTCACCTTGGTTCCGTGAACCTCAAAGCACTGAGCGAATCATCAGTTCACCGGCAATAAGGAGACAGAACAAATCCACCACCGAAGAGGATGGGATTCGAACCCACGCGTGCAGAGCACAATGGATTAGCAGACAATGCCTTAACCACTCGGCCACCCCGTCATGCAGCGGTTGCTCCCCAAACCACCTCTTGTGTTTTAACATCCTTTAGTTGATAAGTATATGGAAGAGAAGGGAATGGTTTAGTTTGGAGGGGCATTGTTTTCTATATTGGTCGGCGCAACATCGAAGGCCGAAAGGCCTGTTCTGTGCTGTAATGTTCTATGTTCTATGAAACAAAGAACATATTTCTCCCGGAGGATAACGCTGTCTTTCTGCTTTCTCTTGATTCGTTGTTACTTTTCCATTTGATGTAAATCCAGAGAAAGTAAAGAGAGAGACAGTTCACCTCTCTGGTCCCGGTTTGGTTTTGAATTCACCGAACATGACCCTGATGTAAAACAGAGGAAGCGCTGTGAGTTTGTGGCGCAACAGGAGAGAGTCTGCCCTCCCAGTAGAGGGCTGTGTGTCCGAATCACGGAGCTTTTCTGCGTCGGTCTTTGGATTTTGGTTGTTTGCGATTGTTCCTGAAACGACAAATTCCAAAACACTAATAAAAATGAAATTTTAGGGCTGATTCGATTCGCATGCTTAGTTAATTTTTTTCATAAACTTCTTTATTTGAACAATGTGTGAGGAATATGATTTGTCCATTGTCGGTAAAGTTAAAGCAAGGTTCACAGTCCCAGTTGTTTCTGGGAGCCACCATGGGGAGAGCTGACTGGCTGTGATTTAACCAGAGGATTCACACCTCAGGAGAGGAGCAAGACTGAGAAGGCGGAGCTTTCATGATCAATCTCAACCGAACCGGGAATTGATCCCACGCTGTTGGCGGAATAAACTGTCCAGCCAATGGAGGCAAATGCACTGGGCTACTCGGTAATGAAAACTAAGACCATGATTGTTTCTATTTGATGGAGTGAATATGCGATAGCAGAGAATAGTTTCGATCCATCAACCTCTGGGTTATGGGCCCAGCACGCTTCCGCTGCGCCACTCTGCTCTGAAAGTCAACGTGTTCCTGCGTATTACTACTGCCCGCGAGCCAGGAATCTATTCACTGTCTCTTTTTATTACAAACAAGGCCCTGGGAAGTTCACCCTGGCTGGATAATAACACGTCACCTCACCCCGAATGTAACAGAGAGAGAAAAACACACAGAAAACAGTAAAAGACTATTAGGACACATTCACAATAAGAGACAGAAAATATTCGAGCAAACCAGCAAGATACTGAGATGGAAAAGATGATTATGTTTGAAAAGGGATTTTCTGTTACACAAAGATAGGCCCTGATTTGAAATGTATGTTTTGTTATGTAACTGTGCTCTCTGCTGTGTAACTTCTCTCTGTTTGGAACTGTGACTCTGCCATTGACAGATCTTCACTGTGGTTCTGACAAATTCTTCCCGGTTGTGTAAATGTGTTTCCGGTTTGTAAATTTCATCCGTCTTGAGCAGAAGATTTCCTTTTGTGTGAAATGTTCTCTGTTGTTCTGTGAAGATGTTTTCTGTGGGAAAACATTCGACGGAAATTTCAAGGCTTCTTTTCAATTCCATGTTTGTTTGGACCTGTTTCTCTTTCTCCTCCTGTTTCTGTTTTCTATCCATGTGCCTATGTGTTAAATCAGTGAATTTGAATTTCACCAGCTGCCATAGTAGGATTTACTCCGTGTCCCCAAAGATTAGCGCGGGCCTCTGGATTACCAGCCCAGTGACATCACTTTTCATCCCTGTAAACAAAAACAGTTCATTCAGCTCAGCATTAAACCTCTTCCTGAGGAGATCAGAATTCCTGCCACAGAATTTCAATTACCCGTTTGATACAAAGCATTTTGTTCTAGTTTGGAACATTAACAATTTATCCAGATCAAAGATACATTGTGGACTAGTTCTGATCTAAGAACACTAAGATAAGTGAGACTTAAATGAAGAAAATTACAAGGAGAGTAATTCTGAGAAAGGTGTTTGTAAGAAACAGTGGATTTCAGTTAACGGACAAGAGCTCGGTTTTCAGGAGGTTCCACCAGATTTCTGTAGAAAGGGGCCAGACTCGAACTTGCAATTGTTAGATGGCAATGGAAAGCAGGAAAATTAATCACTTTATCAGTTAGGCAACGCTCACGCAGGGTTACTGTTCGTGGAGTTTGTGGAATATTCCTTGTTCAGTCCTGTTCGGTCACCTCCCCCACATTCCACAACCAACCCCCCAACACACCCCACCGCCCCTCCCACCCCCACCCACCCAACAATCATCTCTTTTTCCGCTGCATCGATGACTGCATCAGTGCCCAGCTGCACCTGGACAAAAAAGAGGCTACTTTCCTCCCAATTTCCATCTTCACATGATCCATCTCTGACACTTCCGGACCAATGCTTGACCTCTCTGACTCCAATTCTACACAAACCCGTTAATTAAATCCCCACCGACTCACACATCAAGCCAAACTTAAAAAAAAAAATCCGGGTTTTGCGATTTATTTTCGAGTCAGTGGTTTCCCTGGGAGCGAGTAAACAGAAACAGCATGGAGAGATGGCAGAGCAGGAAATGTCGGTGCCGAAACGGAATCGCATCAATGAAGCAGCAAACTGTTTGTTAGGAATCTGATCAAAAATCCGACTCTGGTGGGACTCGAACCCATAACCTTCGAACGGCTAATTTAATTATTTAGAAGCCCAACGCGCTTCCCATTGCGTCACAGAGCCACACGCTTAAAATTTGTTTTCCTTGTCCATATATGGATTTTTGACAACGTAGAACCTGTTCGGAAGTTCAGCAATCTCCAAGTTCAAACGTCAAGAACTGTTAAGAATATAGTGTTAGAGACATAACTAGGGTGTAGAGAAAGAACAACTTAATGCGAGATAAGTCCTTTCAAGGCATGTCTGTGAATTCAGATGTTCAGGATCCAATCGCAGAGGGAGGTGCCGAGGCCCAGGACACAGAGTTTGGAGAGGAGTTTTGTGGGAATAATGGTGTTGAAGGCTGAGCTGTAGTCAATAAACAGGAGTCTGACATAGTGTCCTTGTTACCTAGATATTCCAGGATTCAGTGCAGGGCCAGGGAAATGGTGTCTGCTGTGGACATTTTGTGCTATTTGGTATCAGCGTGTTAGACAGCTCGACACTGTCTTGTGAGATGTTCAAAGGTTGTGTGTTCGAATCTCATCGGAGTCACTTTCAGGTAAAATGTGAAGAAATTAGGTACTGGTGTGTCAATCTCCTCAGAGAAATAAAACTGCCGCCTGGAACTTCACAGAATGCATACAGTGTAAAAGGACGTCACGTAGCCCATCAAGCCTGCACCGACAACAATCCCACCCAGACTGTATCCCTGTGACCCCACATGTTTACCATGCTAATCCCCCTGACACTCAGGGGCTTTTTAGCTTGGCCAAACCAGCTAATACAGCATTAATTTTCACGGCTGACCTGCCGATTCCGGAAAGTCAAATTCTTGCCACTGGTGTCTGCTCTGAAGCTTCTGAAACCATATTTTTGCAGGATTGCAAACCCGTGTCCACTGCTGGAAACCTAGAACATAGAACATAGAACCTGACATGAATTAAGTTTCTCCGAGGATGAGAATTGTGGGAATGTGGAATTATTCTGGAACATTCACCCTTATGCGTTTAAACTTCATCTTGGTTCCGTGAACCCCAAAACAAACCACCATTTTCGGAGTCAGAGCAAGTACATCATCGACGAGAATAGGATTCGAACCCACGCGTACAAAGCACAATGGAGTAAAAGCCCATCACCTTAACCACTCAGCCACCCCGTCATAGCACAATATGGCACCAAACTTTGACAAAAGGTCGGCTGGACTCGAAATGTCAGCTTTTATCTCTCCTTGCGGATGCTGCCAGACCCGCAGAGATTTTCCAGCGTTTTCTTTTTTGACTTCTCACCAAACCAGCTCTTGTGTTTTAACACCCACAACAAATAACATATTTCTCCCGCAGGATAATGCTGTGTTGCTGTTTACACGTTAATCTCGGTTCGCTGTTACTTTTCCATTACATGTCTAACCACAGAAAGTAAAGAGGGAGACAGTTCCATTCCCTGGTCTCAGTTTGATTTTGAATTTGCCGAACATAACCCGGATGTAAAAGAAAGCCAGTAGTGTGAGCTTGTGGCGCAACGGGAGCGCGTCTAACTCCAGATCAGAAGGTTGCGTGTTCGAATCACGTCAGGCTCACGAAAGTTCTTTGAGTCCGATTTTGTATCTGGATAAAATTGCTCGCTTGGTAATTCATTTTCGAGAGAAATGAATTGAATGGGGATAGTCAGTATGGATTTGTGAAGGGTAGGTCGTGCCTTACTAACCTCATTGAGTTTTTTGAAAAAGTGACCAAAGAGGTGGATGGGGGTAAGGCGGTTGATGTGGTATATATGGACTTTAGTAAGGCGTTTGATAAGGTGGCCCATGGAAGACTTCTGCAGAAAATGCAGATGTATGGGATAGAGGGTGATTTAGCTAATTGGGTTAGGAATTGGCTAGCAGATAGAAGACAGAGGGTGGTGGTTGATGGGAGATACTCATCGTGGAGTTCGGTGACAAGTGGTGTACCTCAGGGGTCTGTTTTGGGGCCCCTGCTGTTTGTAATTTTTATAAATGATCTGGATGAGGGTATTGAAGGATGGATTAGTAAATTTGCAGATGACACTAAAGTCGGTGGAGTGGTAGATAGTGAAGAGGGGTGTTATAGTTTGCAGAGGGACTTGGACAAGTTGCAGAGCTGGGCCGAGAGGTGGCAAATGGAGTTTAATGTGGAAAAGTGTGAGGTAATGCACTTTGGCAGGAATAATAAATGTGTAGAGTATAGGGCTAATGGTAGGATTCTTAATAGTGTTGATGAACAGAGGGATCTTGGTGTATTTGTGCATAGATCCCTGAAAGTAGGCAGTCAAGTCGATAAGGTTGTTAAGAAGGCATATGGAGTCTTAGCTTTTATTGGTAGGGGGATTGAATTTCGGAGCCGCAACGTCATGTTGCAACTGTACAAAACTCTAGTGCGGCCGCACTTGGAGTATTGTGTGCAGTTCTGGTCCCCGCATTATAAGAAAGATGTGGAGGCATTGGAGAGGGTACAGAGGAGGTTTACCAGGATGTTGCCTGGTATGGAGGGCAGGTCTTATGAAGAGAGGCTGAGGGATTTGAGGTTGTTTTCGTTAGAAAGGAGGCGGCTAAGAGGGGACCTAATCGAAACATATAAGATGATTAGAGGTTTAGATAGGGTGGACAGTGATAGCCTTTTTCCTAGGATGGAGAAAGCTAGCACGAGGGGACACAGCTTTAAATTAAGGGGTGATAGTTATAGGACGGATATCAGAGGTAGGTTCTTTACCCAAAGGGTGGTTCGGGAGTGGAATGCCCTGCCTGCAGCAGTTGTAGATGCGCCAAGTTTGGTGGCGTTTACGAGGTTAGTTGATAAGTATATGGAAGAGAAGGGAATGGTTTAGTTTGGAGGGTCATTGCTTTTTATATTGGTCGGCGCAACATCGATGGCCGAAGGGCCTGTTCTGTGCTGTAATGTTCTATGTTGTATGGTAAAGTTAATCGCATGCGATTGTTTCCGAATGACAAATTTCAAAACGGCGGTAGAAATGATGTTTTAGGGATGTTTCCTGTTCGCATGCTCAGATTTTGTTTTGCCCAGTTTTATATCTGAAACAATGTGTCAGAATTGTGAGGTGTCCATTTCTTGCAAAGTTAAAGCAAGGTCCACAGATTCAGATGATTCTATGGGTCATCAAAGGAGAGAGCTGACGGGTGGTGATTTAACAGGATAATTCATACCTCAGGAGAGAAGCGAGGCTAAAAAACAATCTCAAACGATACGGGAATTAATCCCGAGCTTTTAGCTGAATAAACTACCCAGCCAACTGAGCAAAACATTTATTTGATGAAAGGGGAAGTCTCCGAAATTTCATGCTACAAAATAAACCTGCTGGACTTCAACCTGGTGTTGTGAGGCTAAAAACTGTGAAGCTTGGATAAATGAGCTGTGTTCCCCGTTAATGAAAACCAAGATGATGAAGCAAATTTTCTGTCGAGAAAACTCAGACTTGACTTTGGGCAGCAGCCGAATGTTACTACCTGCTGTTAGTGAGGATGTCCAAAGCAGTTGCGATGGCCGAGCGGTTAAGGCGTTGGGCTTGAAATCCAATAGGGTTTTACCGCGCACGTTCGAATCCTGTTCGCAGCGGATCTGAAGCCAGTGTTTAAAAATTGCAATTTGTTTAATGGGGTAACCATTAAAAAGAGTGTAATTGGTAGTTTGGGGGCCGTACAGTGGTTATCACTACTGCTTCACAGCTCCAGCGACGAGGGTTCGATTCCCAGCTTGGGTTACTGTCTGTGTGGAGTATGCACATTCTCCTCGTGTCTGCGGGGTTTCCTCCTGTGCTCCAAAGATGTACGGATTAGGTTGATTGGCCAAGCTAAAAATTATCCTTAACGTTCTGAGATGAATAAGTTCGAAGGATGAGTGGGTAAAATGTGTCGGGATATGGGGGTAGGGCCTGGGTGGGGTTGTGGTCGGTGCAGACTGGATAGGCCGAATGGCCTCTTTCTGCACTGTTGGATTTCTATGAGAACATGATAAACAAGGATGGTTTTGATTCACTGACCTCTGGGTTATGGGTCCAGCTTCTGCTGTGCCAATCTGCCCCAAACGTTACCACTTCCTGCCTATCCCTGTTGCGCGGAAGAAGAGAAACTATTCATTGTGTTTTTTATTTCAAACAAGACGCACGATGTGGGAAGCTCACCCTGGCTGGACAACAACACTTAATATCAGGTCCAATGTGACAGAGAGAGAAAGACGCACAGAAAAGCAGTAAAAGATGATCAGGATACACACAGAGTGATGGACAGAAAAGGTACCGAACAAACCAGCAAGATGCTGAGATGGAAAAACTGAATATGTTTGAAAACGAATTTTCTGTTACTCAAAGATAGGCCCTGTTTTAAATTGTAATTCATGTGACTGTTCTCTCTGCTGTGTAACTGTTCTCTCTGTTGTGGAACAATGATTCTGCCGTTGACAGATCTTTGTTGTGGTTGTGTCAAATTCATCCCTGTTGTGTAAATATATCATAATATATAGGAGCAGAATTATGCCACTCGGCCCTTTGAGTCTGCTCCACCATTCAATCATATATTTCACTCATTTTCATTATCCTGCCTTTTCCCCAGAACTCCTGATCCCCTTAATGAAAAGCCTATCTATCTCTGTCTTAAAGACACTCAATGACCTGACATTCACAGTCGTTTGCGGCAAAGGGTTCCACAGATTCACCACTCTCTGGCTGAAGAAATTTATCCTCATCTCTGTTTTGAAGAATCGTCTCTTTAGTCTAAGATTGCGCCCTCTGATTCTAATTTTTCCTACGAGTGGAAGCATCCTCCCCATGCCCACTCTATCCAAGCCTCGCAGTACCCTGTAAGTTTCAGTAAGATCCCATATATCCTACTAACCTCCAAGGAGTACAGATCCAGAGTCCTCCACTGTTCCAAAGATGACAAACTCTTCATTCCAATGATCATTCTTGTGAATCTCCACTGGACCCTTTCCAAAGCCAGATACGGGGCCGAAAACAGGTCACAAGATTCCAAATGGAGTCTGACCAGATTCCCGTTTGTGTTAATATGAACCACTCTGTTTTTTTTTTTCTGTTCTGTAAAGGTGTTTCTTGTTGTGTGAAATGTTCTGTCTTGTTCAGTGAAGATATTTTCTGCGGGAAAACAATCAACAGGAATTTCAAATCCGACATTTCTGAGGCTTGCTTTCAATTCCAGACTTATTTCGGCCGAATGGCCTACTCCTGTTTCTGTCTTTGATCAATGATTCTGTGTTTCAAATCAGTGAATTTGAATTTCAACAGCTGCCGTGGTGGGATTTACTCCGTGTCCCCAAAGATTAGGGCGGGCCTCTGGATTACCAGCCCAGTGACATCACCTTTCATCCCTGTAAACAAAAACTGTTCATTCAGCTCAGCATTAAACTTCTTCGTGAGTAGATTAGAATTCTCTCCACAGAATTTCAATCACCCAGATATGGGGGAATTGTTCGGAGCTAAAATTATTTTAAAATTGAATTGACAAAATAACAAAGACATACATTCTGAGAAAGCACCCTCCAATATTTGGAAGAAAATATGGACTTAATATGACGTGGGAGATCGGTTCCCAGCAAGCTCCACCAGAAACAATTACAACAGGGCTCAAACCTACAATTTTCTGATATCATCACTACAAGCAACAAGCTCAGATGCTTTATCCATTACACCACGCGGTCAGTTCATCGCTTCTTCACCTGATGTTAGTACCATGTGAATAAATACTGAGACAATATTATTTTCGTTCTTTTTTTCGATGATCCTAAATCCTGAAAATACAAGGGAAAGCTCCAGCTGCCATACATAGAATTTTTTGAAGTTAAAAGTGCCTTTCGCTCTGTCGTGAATGCTGAAAATGCACTGATTTTTAGAAGGCTTCACAGAATCATAGAAAGCCTACAGTGCATAAAGAGGCCATGTGGCTCACCGAGTCTGCACTGACCACTATTCCATCCAAACCCTACCCCAATAACCCTACGTATTTGCCCCTAATACCACTAATCTATACATCTCAGGACATTCAGAAGCAATTTCAGCATGGCCTGCCGTGCCGCCCAATATCTTTCAGTTTGAGGGAAAATAGGGTAAACTGGCCCGTACGGGGATCGAACCCGCGACCTTGGCGTTATTAGCACCACGCTCTAACCAGCTCTGCTAACTGGCCATAGATGAGCGACCTGGCCACAGGTGAGTTAACGGCCACGGACGATTTTCGGGGCGACATGATAGTGCAGTGGATAGCACTGCTGCTTCATAGCTCCAGGGACCTGGGTTCAATTCCCGACTCAGGAACACAATCAACAATCAATAAATATAAACAATAAATAAATAATAGTGCCTGAATCTTGATGGTGTTTTCCCGATGTTTCTAATGCCTTTGGACTTGCAGACTGCAATGATCTTGGGTTTGGAAGGTGCTGACAAAGGAGACTTGGTGAGTACAAGCAGTGCATCTTCAGATGGTGCACACTGCTACACCTGTTCTTCGCTAATAGACGGACAGAATGCTTCTGGATTGGAAGCAGATGAAGTGTGTTGTCTTGGATGGTTATTGATGTACTTGTTTTTATCCTACAGGTGCTTTGGTCCGCCTTTTGTCTAACGAGGGGCATACACGCGATGGGTGGTGAGAGGGCTGCTCTTGGATTTTTCGAGAGCATCCTAGTGCTTCACGTCGTTAGTGTACGCTTGACCTGGACCATTTGATGGGCAGCACGACAGCTCAGTGACTATCGCTGTGCTGTGCAGATACATGGATTCGGGCCTGTGTCTTTGGGAGTTTGCACATTCTCCCCGTGCTTGCCCGGTATTCCTCTGGGTGCTCCGGTTTCCTCCCACATCCCAAAAATGTGCTCGTACGGTAATTGGCAGAACAAATTCTCCCTAAATTGTCTCAAATTTGGTTTCAATCCATAGACCTATAAACATAGATAGGGATCACGGGTAGAGGTGGGAACATCAGGGTGGCGGCGCGGGCTCATTGGGCCAAAGGGCCTGTTTCCCGTGCTGTTTTGTTCTTTGTTCTTTGTATTTTGTTTCTTGTACACGTAAACTCCCAATCGCCCTGACACCAAGGGGTAATTTAGCATAACCAAACCAGACAATACGGCACTGATTTTTGTGGCTGACCTACCTATTCTTGAAAGGGGAAAAAAAAATCCGTGAATCAGCTTCGTTTGGGGATTCTGAAACCACACATTTCCATAGTGGCAATTTCCTGCCCGAAGCTGCAATCAAACAACAAAGAACAAAGAACAAAACAGCACGGGAAACAGACCCTTCACCCTGTATCCTTCACTCAAAACAGGCCCTATACACCCTCACCCTAAGCCCAAATCCTGAGCCCTAAACCGTAATCACCCTAACCCTGATTTGAGTCGATTATCAGCTCGAATTTCTCATTGGATTTGGAATATAAGAACATGGAATGGCGCTGGACCATTCTCCCCTCAAGCCTGTCGAACTCTGCGTCCTTACTTTATCTTGGTTCCGTGAACTGCAAAACACGAAACGGTTCATCGGTTCAGCGTCAATAAATGAGTCAAAATGGAGACATTGAAGATGCATCACCGAGGAGAATGAGATTCGAATTCTTACGTGCAGAACAGCATAGATTAGGAGTTCAACTTCTAAACCATTCGGCAACCTCGTCAAACATGGATTAGGCCTCAAACCACCTTTTGTGTTTTTGTCAACCGTAACCGTAACTGTCTCCCGCAGGATAATGTGGTGATTCGGATCTTTCGTTAACATTGGTTCGCTGTTGCTCTTCCATTCGATGTTTATCCAGAAAAAGTGAAGAAGGGGACAATTCTTCTCTCAGCACCTTGCTTTGATTTTGAAATCACCGAACATAAGTCAGATGTAAAAGCCGTTCAGGCTTGTGGTGCAACGATCGCGCGTCTGACTCCAGATCCGAAGGTTGCGTATTCAAATCACGTCAGGCTCACGGATGTTTTCGACAGTTTCTATTCGTACTTTGGTAAATGTGATTGTTTGCTAATGTTCTCAATACAATACATAAAACTGAGGCTTTGGTGATTGTTGCGGTTCACATGCTTCGCTTTTTTACCCTTTGGAAAAGGTTTATATCTGAACAAATTGTCAGGATGCGATAAGTCCATTGTTTGTAAAATTAAAGTAACAGTCACAGTGCCAGATATTTCATCAAAGACGAAGATTCCTGTTGGTGATTGAACCAAAAAAAAACATACTTCAGGCAAAGGGCCTTCGCCATTAGACCAGGCGGTCAAACAGATGTAAAGTTGTACCGAATGTCAGCGTTTGCTCCCGGAAGACCATTCTCTTTCTCCTTAATGGTTCTTCTTTTTATGGGCTGTGGGTGTCGCCTGCAGGACCAGCATTTGTTGCATTTCCCTAATTGCCCTTCAAATGAAAGTGCCTTGTTCGGCCATTTCAGAGGGCAGTTAAGAGTCATCCTCACTATTCTGAATCTGCAGTCAGATATAAGACAGACCAGGTAAGGAGGGCAAACGCCTTCATTTAATGGGCACCGGTGACCCAGATCATATTTTAATACAATTGGCAGTAGTTTCAAAACTGCAATTACTGAGACTAGCTTTTAATGCAAGATAGACTTAATCAACAAATTGAAATTCCACCAGCTGCCGCAGTAGGATTTACTCCGTGTCCCCAAATACTAGTGCGGCTCCCGGAGTACAAGCCCAGTGACGTCACCTTTCATCCCTGAAAACAGAAACAGTTATTCAGCTCATTATTAAACCCCTTCCTGAGGAGATTAGAATTCCCTCCACAGAATTCTATCCAACAGATTGCATCAAAGCCTGTTGCTCCATTCGGGAGCATCAACAATTTATTAAGATCTCAAAGATAAGATTGATTTCTTGGGACGAGAATAAAATAATAATATTAGAAAATTGGATGGACAAATCAACAAGGAAGTACATTCTGAGAAAGAGCTCTGCAATGTTTGCAAGAAAATGCAGAGCTTTCAGCTGAATGAGGGCATCTCGTTTTTTATTGGAACTTGGACCAAATTTCTGTACAAAACGACCGCGACAGGACTCGAACCTGCAATCTTCTGATACCATCACTGTCATATTAACCGAAGTCAGACGCCTTATCCATTAGGCCACGCGGTCAACACATGTTCCTTATTACGGAGTACCAGTACCTTGTGGATACCGACCGTTGTCACATTTATTGTCAGTTCTATTTGTGGATGCTTCTCTGATTCTTAGATGCCAGAAACTGAAGGGAATCTCCAGCGTTTGTAACCCGCAGAAAACTGAAGTTCGTTTGCAACATTCTTGGCTGCCTGCCAATGTGGAGTTTGCACGTTTTCCCTGCGTGTGTGTGTTTACTTTGGGTGTTCTAGTTTCCTCCCATCTCTAACGAAGTATAGATTGGGAGGACTGGCCAGTCTAAATTCATTCTTATTGTCAGGGGGATTAGTAGGATAATTACATGGCGTTACAGAGAGAGATTCTCTGTCGGAGAGTTGGTGCAGAATGGTCGGTGCCTCATTCCGCACTGTGGGAATCCTAAGCCTCTTACACGTCCTGCCTTAAATCTTCAACGCCTGTCCCTGAATCCTTCTGCTAGCAGCTAATGCAGCAACTTTGCCCTGTGCACCTTAGTTCAAGGTGTTATTTTATTTTACCCATCTCTTACGTCACCATCCAATCCCGTTAGCTGCAAAGAGATAAAATCCGAATTATCCAGTCAAACCTTTGAGCTAAAACCCATCATCGATGGATCCAAAACCGTAAGACTCCTCTTCACCCTCGTAAGGATCCTCCCACACTTTCTAAAGTGTGGTTGCTGGGTCTGGGACAATCCTAAAGCATCTGCAGTTAATCGGAGCTTTATAAAGATTGAGCAGAACTTTTATACTCAATGCTTCCATTTATGAAGCCAAACATCCAATCCGCCTTCCTGACGGCTCTCTCAAAATCGCCTCTCTCCTTCAAAGATCTCTCTGAACCTCTGGTCACTCTGAGCCTGCGCACTGTTTACATCTGGGCCATTCAGTTTCTGCTGCTTTTCCCCATATTTTCTTTCAAAATGCAGCACTGTTCCTGAGTGTGGGATTAATAATGTGTCTCTGCTACAATATCAGTGAGAGCTGACACTGCAGTTTCTCCAAGAGAACCTTTCTGGATAAAGCCGGAATTTACAAGGATTTCTGTAACTGATATATTGTCTGACCGTCTATGTATCACCGCCCTCACTCACTCTATGGGAATCTATCCCTCCACTCTCACTCACTAACTGTATATGAAGTGGGAATATTGCTGGATAATGACTGAGTGCAGACAATCTGTATCTTCATTTGATCAAATAGAATTCAGCTTGTGAACAATGTCATCATTTCAACCAGTTCTGGGTTAATTCAGGCACAGCTCTAATTGGCTACAGGACGCCGAATCTGGGGAACAGACACTGTGAGATTAGCCGGCCTCAGAATCTTTAACAGTTACTGACATGGGAAACTCCAATAAATCCCCGAGAATCCACAGCACAGAGCCAGAGGAGAGCGAGGTCTGTCCTGGGAGCTGTTAATCTGAGACACAGTTTGACCTGTCAATGCGCAGAGTTCAACATTGTGTTAGCGAGAGTCAGTAAAAGGGGCGGCTGGGTTAGACTAATGTTACTGTGTTTGTGTCCGCTCTCAGCGCCGGATGTCCCAGTCTTTCTTGTGTCAAATCAAATGATTCTCCTGTCACTGGCTCCTATTCAAACCTGAAGAGAGAAATTAAGGGACAGTTTTGGTCGATTTCAAGATATCAGTCAACAAGCGAAGACTAAGTCAGTGTTCGACTGAGAGAGAGCGATCAATACAGCAAAGAAACGGGTTGAAATGGAAATTGCTGCCTTGAATTTAGGTAGGATTTTCACAACAGGAAATATTCGAAATTCAGTAACAGAATTAATTCAGTCTGAGAATCTGAAGTGTCTGATTTTACTTGCAGTGGGAGAGTTTGTGAGGAGAGAGAAACACAGAGAGGCTGGAGGAGCCGGGAGCTGACAGCAGCTTGTCTCTGCTCCATCCGCTCTCTGTCTCTAAGTTGCTCTGTGCCGCCACCACTGCTTTCATTTCCCATCCAGTTCAGACTCTCACACACATTTTCCACACACTCTCCGATATCATTTTGTACCAGAAATATATCCTATGCGCAAACATGGCACCAACTGCTTTCTAAATCCCAACTCGGTTCGATCTGTAAGAAACTATTGGACGATTTTAAAGCAAATTGATTTGATTGCAGAATTGTCTGAATATATTCCCTCACTTTATCGCTTGTGTTTGGAGTCCTCGGGAAAGTGACCTCTTAATCCATAGAGATTTTGGAATTAATTCTAACATGACATTTCCTGATGTCTTCTGATTACCTATAATCCTCTTTCAGTAACGTTCCAATATGATTATTCTTCCCAATATTCCACATGTTGGTTCAACCCCCAAACTATTTAAAGCAGGAATACCTCGCTCGTAGCTCTTTTTTTTCTGAATGAACATGATGCTTCATCATCTAAGTGGCATTGTGAAATTCTCATTCATTCAATGTATTCTGATGAAGTGTATTTCTTATGCCCTGTGTGTCAATACATAAGAATCTTCCTCTGAAATAAGACCTTGTTTTGTCCTTGTGTCGGATGCTGCTCTTTTTCTTTCTTCCCACGGCATGATTTTTTGTCATAGAAGTTACAGCACAGAAGTCATTCGGCCCATTTTGTCGATGCCAGCACAAATCCCGGTCTTTATATAAAGAGACAACTGTTAATTACAATTCAATATCATGGGCCGCCCTGGAGAAACCAATTAAACATTTCCAATCTCGCTCACTGCGAGGGTTTCGATTCCAACGCCTTAACCACTCGGCCATCGCAGCTGTAACCACCAGCTAACTTACCAGTGTATCAAAAGCGGATTTCTTCAAAGTTTCCCTTTGTATCTCTCAGCTGACAATGACTCGAAGTCCAACACTTTGCCTCTCGGAGCCACACCTGGACCATTTATTCCCCAAACCCAGATGGGAATTTCTGACATTAGCGAACAGACAGTTCAAAAGTTCAACAATTGGACAGTGACTATATTTCAAAAAATATTTTATGATCAGTGAAATGATTTGGGACGTTCTCTGGTTGTGAAAAGAGCTGCAGAAACTCCAGCAGAATTCCGAAAGGACTCTCAGAGGTTAGTGAAATGGGAGGACATGTGGCGGATGAAGAAGGAATTGATTCACTTTGGTGGGAGGAATGCAAAGAGGTAATACAAAATAAAGTGTATAATTCCAAAAGGGGACGCAGGAAGAGCGAGAAATGACTGGATCTGTGTACAAATCTGTGTACAAATTGAAGATGGCAGGACAGGTTGTCAGAGCCAGATATTATCCCGGATTTAAAAATGAGGATTTGTATCAAAACATGATTTTGGTACAAATTTACTGCAAAGAAAATCCAGATGTCCGATTAGATAGCACATTATATATTCCAAGCATTGCCTGTCACCTGGGGAGTGGAATGGTCAGGCTAAATCACCACCAGTAAACTTGTTCCACTTGAGGGAGAAAACAGCCTCTGGTCATTTGCAACTACGGCGAAGTTACCTTTATGTCTGTGTTATATTCTTTGATTTGATTTGATTTACTATCGTCACGTGTGATATCGTACAAAGTGAAACGTGTTTTTTTTCTTGCATGCTTTGCAGACAAAGTATACCACGCATAGAGTAGGAAAGGAGAGAATGCACAATGTTGTTGCAGTCATAGTAACGTGCAGAGAAAGATCAAATTGATACAAGATATAATGGCAGCAGGGAAGAAGCTGTTCTTTAGCTGGGTGGTGCCTGTCCTCAGACTCCCGTGCCTTTATACGGAAGCTTGTGGAAGAGAGTATGTCCAGAGAGTGTTGTTGCTTGATTAAACTGTGTGTTTTCCCAAGACAGCGGTAAGTATCATTGGATGGGAGGCTGGTCTATGTGATGGACTGACTTCTTCCACGATACTTTGTAGTTTGTTTTGTGGTCTTGGACACAGCAGGAGCCATACTAAGATGTGATGCAACCAGAAGGAATGCATTCTCCGGTGCATACGTCTGTATTCAAACTATGCTTTCCATTATCTGCTGCTCAATGAGAATTGAGATCTTTCTAATTCTATCAGTTAAACTGTGCCTGTACAAGTGACTTGTTCCGATTGTCAGCTTCCGGGACTGAAACATAGTTTCTGAACTAATTCTGTATCTGTCAATCTTCGGAACTCAACTAACTTTCTGCATCTTAGAACATAGAACAGTACAGCACAGACAGGCCCTTCAGCCCAGAAGTTGCGCCGATCTTAGCCATACCTACCAGGCCATAGAACTATCTGTAACCCATTTAATCCCATATACTCATCCAGAAGTCTTTTAAAAGACCCCAGCGAGTTCGCCTCCACCACCATTGACGGCAGCCGATTCCATTCACTCACCACCTTCTGAGTGAAAAACTTACCCCTGACATCTCCTCTGTACTTGCTGCCCAGCACCTTCAAACTGTGTCCACTCATGGCGACCATTTCAGCCCTGGGAAATAGCCTCTGAGAATCCACTCTATTCTTCTTAACATTTTATAAACCTCTATCAGGTCGCCGCTCAACCTTCGTCTCTCCAGGGAGAAGAGACCTCGTTCCCTCAACTTCTCTTCATAAGGCATGCCTCCCAATTCAGGCAACATCCTTGTAAATCTCCTCTACACCCTCTCATTGGCTTCCACATCGTTCCTGTAGTGAGGCGACCAGAACGGCACACAATACTTCAAGTGGGGCCTGACAAGGATCTATAAAGTTGTGGCATTATCTCCCAACTCCTAAACTCAATCCCTCGATTAATGAAAGACAGTACACTATACGCCTCGGCGACCACATCCTCTCCCTGCGAGGCCGACTTAAGATTGCTATGGATCCGGACCCCAAGATCCTTCTGCTCCTCAACACTATTCAGGCCCCTACCCTTGATGTTGTACTCCTTCATCCCATTGGTCCTGCCAAAATGAACCATGACACATTTACCTGCCACTTCTCCGCCCAGTCTTCCATCCTTTCTATGTCTTCCTGCAACTTCTGACATCCCTCCAGACTGTCCACAACACCACCAACCTTCGCAACATCGGCAAAAGTATGACTTCAAACTCTGTGGTGGTTGGAAGCAAACGCATTCGATGATAATCACTGCGAGCAGGACTCGAACCTGCGCGGGGAAACCCCATTGGATTTCTAACCCAACGCCTTAACCACTCGGCCATCGCAGCTGTGTGATTGCTGATTTATTTTTTTTATTCATTCCTGGAATGTGGGTGTCTCTGGCTGGACCCACAATTATTGCCCGTTCCAAGTTGCCCTTGAACACAGTGGCGTGATAGATCACCTCAGAGGGCACCTTAGAGTCAACCACATTGCTGTGGGTCGGGGTAAAAAAATAGACTAGGTAAAAGGTAATTCCTTAAAGGGCATTAGTAAACCAGTTGTGTTATTTTAAGACACTCGATTCATTGTCATTAGATTTTCAATTCCAGATTTGTTTTATTATTGATGAGACACTGCACAACTTGCCGTGGTGGTGATGGTGGTGTGTGTGTGTGTGAGTGTGTGTGTGTGTGTGTGTGTGTGTGTGTGTTGTTGTGTTTTTCCGAGAGACAGAGAGATTCTCAAATAATCAGTCTCTTTGTGAGTATGGATTAACCTTTCATATGCCCTCACAAACACTGTAATCCCCTTGTTTTTGTCAATTTCTAAGAAGTACTTGTACCTCTGAGGCTCTGATGGGAAGTTGATGGGTGGGGTTTGGTTTGAAGGCAATGCCACAGTTTGCTGAGTGTGAAACCAGCCGATTTTAAAGCATGTGTGCAGGAAAGCGAAGAGTGAACTTGTCCGTTTGAAGATCACAGAAAATTTGTGTCTGGGGCCCGAGAGACAGGTTTTGGGCTGTCAGTAAATGAACTTCTATAATGAAGACCCAAAATCAGAAAGTGAAAATGATGGAAATAATCAGGAGCTCCGAAAGCAGCTGTGGGGAGATATTCCTGCCGCCAGGATGTAACTCTCCAATTGGATACTTCACATTGCTCAGATCTGACACTCTCCACACCTTCGTGTAAGGAACAGGTAGGGCGGGAATTGGGTCTTTCTTGATTTGAGCAAACAGAGCAATGCACCAATGAGAAGTTCCTCACCTTAGTCCCGCCCGCATCCCTCCCCCCACTCTACTACACCACCCACCCCCCACCTTTCTCTTCAGTCCCCCGCCCCCGGAGCTTGGGGAAGGATGGGACTCAGATACAGGCCTCTGGCTGGGATTCAAAAATGGGAAAAAAGCATCGAGTTTGAAATGTGAATGCTACAAAGATGGAATTCAATTCGATTTGTGCACAGATTTTACACATTGGTTAATGTAATCAGGATGGTCAATCCGTCTAAGGCGCTTTTTTTTTAGTTCGCAATCTGATCTCGAGGAGTGGGTTCAACTCCCACTTCTGACGCTGATTTGTTTTCTTTCATGAGGAACCAACAAACCCAAGAAACCTCTCAGCACAAGGGCAGCAGATGCAGAGAAACAACGGCCACCTATAAGTTCCACTCCGAGACACACATCATCCTGACTTGGAAACATATCACCGTTCCCACGGCTGGCTCACAATCCTGGAACTCCCTCCCTAACAGCAGTCTACGTGTCCGTACACCACATGGACTGCAGTGTCTCCAGAATGAATTCATCGCCAATTACTCCAAGAAAATTAATTTGGGTAATAAATGTTTCCCGTGTTAGTGACACACATACCCTGGATGTATAAATTATTTTCTTTTTTAAATCACTTCATGCGACAGAAGGAGCACAGCTGCCTTCCGAGCAGAAAACTGTATGTGTGAATCACATCTCTACTTTTATGCCAAATGTTGTCCTGAGAAATAGTAAGTGGAACCAGCTCATGTTAAACCGTTCAATATTTAGTCAGACAGTTCACAGGTTCGCTGCAGTTCTGACAGTATCTCCTTTTTCACAAATAACACCAGATCTGGAACTATTTCCAGCATTCTGCTGAACCCACGCCCAGCAGTGCCAGGCTCTGT
Organism: Sphyrna mokarran; assembly: GCA_024679065.1. NCBI lineage: Eukaryota > Metazoa > Chordata > Chondrichthyes > Carcharhiniformes > Carcharhinidae > Sphyrna > Sphyrna mokarran. The sequence goes on along the minus strand of JAGIQG010000039.1, from coordinate 11,045,286 downwards.
GGCTTTAGTTGGTCAAAGCGCCTGCCTAGTAAGCAGGAGATCCTGGGCTCAAATCCCCGCGGAGCCTTGGTTCTTTCCCAATGATCTTTACAGTTGTGTGAGTTACAAAATCCATTTTTTCTTCTCAGTTTAGTCTTCCCTTCACAGTGGATAATCTCCAACAATGGGAAAATTCCGAGACTTCCCACAAATCTCTCGACTATTTATTGATATGATCCAGGTATTTTCATCATTTTGCAGTTAAAAATAAGCAGCTGCAATAAACTGTCAGTTTTACAAACACAGATTTCCATTATTTTCTCAGGGAATTTCGAACACAGTCAAATGGCCTAAGAAACACACAATCCCAAGTGTGCCAAAGGAGACCATTCTGCCCACCGAGTCCGTACCGACCCTCCGACAGAGGATCTATCCTCGCAGTACCACACACCCACTCCGCTAATCTACCAATACAAATACCTTGGGGACGAAGGAAAAATCTAGCACGGCCAAATCCATTCGACCTGCTCATCTTTGGAATGTGCGAGGAAATCAATCACCTTGTTCCCTGAGATAACTTGTCAGGGTGAAATCAACTTGAACAGAACTACAGAAGTTTGGCACCATCCAGGATAAAGCATCCCGCTTCATATGCATAACAATTCACTCCCTCCACTACTGACCCACAATGAGCACCATCTACTGCAGCAATTCAGTAAAGCTCCTTTACCAGCAACTTCCAGGCCCACAAAGACCAGCACAGCAGAATAACACTGGAATAGAACCAAGACCCCGCTGGGATTAAAACCCAGAATCTCCTGGTTACTAGGCAGGTGCTTTAACCAACTAAGCCACAGAGCCTGTTACTGTTATGGGTAATTTCAGCGGAATGCTGGAAATACGTTCCAGATCTGGTGGTATTTGTGAAAAAGGAGATGTTGCCACGTTGTAGGACACTGATATTTATTTATTGCTTGCAGTTATTTTTAAGTTGTTGTTGCATGTGTGCGTTCCTTAATCTTATTTATCTTCCAAAAGAAATAAAATATCGAAGTGAAAAAGATGTTGCTATTTCTAACCCAACCAGCGAAAGTTGTGGGCCAAAGTGTCTGTTTATGCTATGGTTTTCTACGTTCTATGTTCTAACTTCCTCAGTAAAGCTACCCTCATGATTGTAATTTCGCCAAGTTCTGCTCTCCCTTCCACCTCCCGATTTACTCAGTGAAACTCTCGGCTAAACATCGAGCGGCTTATCGTGAGCTGGTTGCATTCACTGCGCTCAGATACACTTCTCATATAAAGGTAGCCATGTTCAGGGTGCGATTCACACACACAATTTTCTGCTCTTAACTCAGACGTGCTCCTCCTGTGACACGAACTGATTTCATTGGAAGTAAATTTATGCCGGACTTGAGTATCGCTGGTCCGGGAAGCATTTATTGTCCAAAACTAATTATTTCTAAGAATCTGACAGGAAATTCATTATTGAGTCACTGCACTCATTTTCGGCAGGGAGTTCCTGGATTGTGAGCCAGCCACAGAAACGGCGATATATTTCCAAGTCAGGATGGTGTGTGTCTCCCTCTCGGATTGGAACTTGCAGGTGGTCGTTGTTTCTGTGCACCTGCTTCCAGGTGGGAGATTTCGCGGGTTGGGATGGTGCCTGGTGCAGGAGGGAAAAGCAATACCAGGAGTAGAATTTGAACCCACGGCCCTTGAGAAGACCGCGACCTTAACATTGCGCCTTTACACCGTTCGGCCAACCTGACTCCCTTAATAGACATCTGAATCTGTACAAGTCGATTTGAATTCCATTTTCATTGTCATCTCATTTAAAACTCGATGTGCGTTTCCATTTTTCAACCCCAGCTGGAAGCTCGTATCTGATTTTCCGCAAACCGCCCGGGGGTCATTGCTGAATTGTTCTGTTTGCTCAAATCAACAAAGATCAAATTCCCGCCCTACCTGTTCCTTACTCAAAGGTGTTGAGCTTGTACAATCTGAGTAACGTGAAGTACCTAATTGGAGATTTACATCCTGGCGACAGGAATATCTCCCCACAGCTGCTTTCGGAGCTGCTGAATATTTCCAGCATTTCCTGTTCCTGATTTCGTGCCTTCATTTCAGGAGTCCATTTACTGGCGACCCAAAACTTTCTCTCGGGCCCAGCTCCAGACACAGCTTTCCTGTGATCTTCTCACAGCCAAGTTCACTCTTCGCTTTCTGACACATACTCAGATTTTCACACTCAGCACCCTGAGGTATTGGCTTCAAACGTCACCCCATCCCCTCTCGCCCACAAAGGTCACAGGCGTACAAGTGTTTCTTTTTAAATAGGATTTCAAAAGTGCAGGGGCAGCACTGTGCCTGTGAGGGAATATAAGTGATTAATCCACACTCACAAACAGACTGATGATGAGTGAATCCCTCTCTCTGTCTGTGTGGCGCGCGCACGTGTATACACACACACACACACACACACACACACACACACACACACACACACACACACACACACACTCACACATCGCCTGCCACTGCAGATGGTGAAATTCGAAATCAATAAAAAATTCTGGATTAATGACCTTCAATCGATTGTCGTAAAATAAAATTGATTCGATAATGTTCTATGGGGAAGGGATTCTTCCTTTATCTGGCCTACATGTCACTCCCGACACACAGTAATGCCGTTCATTTTGAACGGCGCTTGGAGTTGACCTATCAAAGCAGTTGGTTTGAGGGAAATTTGGAGGCGATGTTTTGTCGTATTATTGCTGGAACCTTAATCCAGAAAGATAGTCAGCATGGTTTTGTGAAGGGTAGGTCGTGCCTTACTAACCTCATTGAGTTTTTTGAAAAATTGACCAAAGAGGTGGATGGGGGTAAGACAGTTGATGTGGTATATATGGACTTTAGTATGGCGTTCGATAAGGTGCCCCATGGAAGGCTCCTGCAGAAAATGCAGATGTATGGGATTGAAGGTGATTTAGCTAATTGGATCAGGAATTGGCTAGCTGATAGAAGACAGAGGGTTGTGGTTGTTGGAAGTTATTCATCGTGGAGTTCGGTTACAAGTGGTGCACCTCAGGGATCTGTTTTGGGGACCCTGCTGTTTGTAATTTTTATATGGATGAGGGTATTGAAGGATGGATTAGTAAATGCAGATGACACCAAAGTCGGAGGAGTGGTAGGTAGTGAAGCGGGGTGTTATAGTTTGCAGAGAGACTTGGACAAGTTGCAGAGCTGGGCCGAGAGGTGGCAAATGGAGTTTAACGCGGAAAATTGTGAAGTAATTCACTTTGGCAGGAATAACAAATGTGTAGAGTATAGAGATAATGGTAGGACTCTTAATAGTGTCGAGGAACAGAGGGATCTTGGTGCATATGTGCATAGATCCCTGAAAGTTGGCAATCAAGTCGATAAGGTTAAGAAGGCATACGGAGTCTTAGCTTTTATTGGTAGGGGGATTGAATTTCGGAGCCGCAACGTCATGTTGCAACTGTAGAAAACTCTAGTGCGGCCGCACTTAGAGTATTGTGTACAGTTCTCGACCCCACATTATAAGAAAGATGTGGAGGCATTGGAGAGGGTACAGAGGAGGTTTACCAGGATGTTGCCTGGTAATGGAGGGCAGGTCTTATGAAGAGAGGCTGAGGGATTTGAGGTTGTTTTCGTTAGAAAGGAGGCGGCTAAGAGGGGACCTAATCGAAACATATAAGATGATTCGAGGTTTAGATAGGGTGGACAGTGATAGCCTTTTTCCTAGGATGGAGAAAGCTAGCACGAGGGGACATAGCTTTAAATTAAGGGGTGGTAGTTATAGGACGGATGTCAGAGGTAGGTTCTTTACCCAGAGGGTGGTAAGGGTATGGAATGCCTGCCTGCTGCAGTTGTAGATGCGCCAAGTTTGGTGGCGTTTAAGAGGTTAGTAGATAAATTTATGGACGAAAAGGGAATGGTTTAGGTTAGAGGGTCATTGCTTTTTCTTAATTGGTCGGCGCAACATCGAAGGCGGAAGGGCCTGTTCTGCGCTGTAATGTTCTATGTTCTATGAAACTCAGTTAATATTCTGGAGATCCAATTCTGCCATTGCAGCTGGTGAAAGTGAATTCAATAAAAACTATCTGTAATCAAGAATCTGCTGCTGACCATGAAATTACTGACCGTCATTGGAAAAACTTATATGGCAAACTAATGCCCTTTAGGGAACAAAATCTACCGTCCTTACCCGGTCTGGCCCACATGTGACTCCAGATCCACAGCAATGTATTTGACTCTCAGCTGCCCTCGGGCTGCTGGGTTTGGGCAATAAATGCTGCCCAGCCAGTGACCCCCAGGCCTCATGAATGAATAAAAAAATGTCTGTGTTCTATTGGAGTTCTAGCGAAATTTCTGTAGCTCTTTCAAAACCACAGGACGTCCCGAAATATGTTCATGACAACGAAATATTTTTGAAATGTAATCACTGTCCAATGGCCCAGTCAGCGACGCTGAAAAAAGGTACAGCGGAGATTCAAAATGAGGAGATCCATCAACTCATTTGCAATCTCAGAGATTGAAAATACAGAGTGAATTCCAAGCTAATTTACTGGAGCTGACTGTCAGAACAAATCGCTTGTACGCGCACAGTTCTACAGACAGAATCAGAAAGATCCCAATCCTCACACAGCAACAGATAATGAAAAGCACAGTATGAATATGACAGATTTAAAGGTAAAGTCAGTTTAGTCCCAAATGACCATCCACTGATCCCCATCTCATCAGGGAGGGTTTACTGGTGATGATTTAGTCTCAGGATTATCACACTTCACCCCGAGGGTAAGGCTGAGAATATCTAAAGTATTCTCTAATAGTTCATCCGCATTTTCTTTCCAGTAAGTTTGTATCAGATCCTTGCTTTCTGTTATAAAGTCCGGGAATACTGTACACTTTATTAACGGCACTTCTAACCTGTCCTTCCACCTTCAATGATTTATACAAATGCTCAGCCATTTCCCGCGATTCCTGCGCCCCGTTTTGTAATTATACCCTGTATTTTATATTATCTCTCTGTGTTCTTCCCACCAAAAGGAATCACTACATTCTTCATCTGCCACATGTCCCCCCGATCGACCAAACTGTCTGTGTCCTATCGAAATTCTACTGAAATTTATGTAGCTTTTTTCACAACTACAGGACGTCCCAAAATATTTTAATAAAACACAGAATAGAACATAGAACAACACAGCACAAACAGGCCCTTCGGCCCACGAGTTGCGCCGATCACATCTACCAATCCACAGACCTATCTAGAACCCCCATCCTGTTCTTTTCCATATACTCATGCAGAAGTCTTTTAAAAGACCCCAGTGAGTTTGCCTCAACAATCTCCGACGGCAGTCGGTTCCATTCACTCACCACACTCTGAGTGAAAAATCTTATACAGTATATTGAGTTCACCCTCAATAAAGAGGCACAGAAGATACGCTATCGATGAGGATGGGATTCGAACTCACGAGTGCAGAGCACAATGGATTAGCAGCCCATCGCCTGAACCACTCGGCCATCTCGTCAGGAAATGATGGCCTTTCTTATCATCTCTTGAACAAACAACATATTTTTCCTGCAGGCTCATGTTTGTTTCTACTTTATCGTTAATTTTGTTTCGTTGTTATTCTTCCCTTCGATGGAAATCCTGAGAAAGTAAAGAGGGAGACAATTCCGGTGTGAGCTTTGAATTCACCCAACATAACAGACGTAAAACGGTAGTTGGAGCTCTGAGCTTGTGGCCCAACGGTAGCGCGTCTGACTCCAGATCAGAAGGTTGCGTGTATAAATTACGTCAGGCTCAAGAAGCTCCTATTCCCCAGTTTTCGGATTTTGTGCCTGGATAAAGTTGATTGTTCCCGAAGTAACAAATCTCCAAATTCTGATAGATATTACATTTTAAAATACTTTGAATCTTTGCTCAATCCGCACCTGTACCTCGGGCAATAAAAAGACAATATAATTTAAAAAATGCATCTCAGTTGTAAAGCACTTAGAAACTTTCAGCGGTTTGGAGAAAAAACACGCACTTAGAGGCAAGATAAAAGCAAAATACAGCCAATGCTGGTATCTGAAAGATCAAATGAAAATGCTGGAAAAATTCAGCAGGTCAGGCATCATCCTATGGAGAGACGCCAGCTGAGATTGTCCAGCATGTTCAGACTTCAAAACACTCCGTCTTTCCTCCAAGATTAAAAAAAAAGAACCTGCAGTTTGATATGAACGGCAATCGCACCTTTCTGTCTCCACCTAATTTGTGTTTTTTTTTCATGCATCCATCTCATTCTCTTTCCTGCTAATCCAAAAGTCTTAATTAGTAAGTTAAAGCCGCTGTTTGCTACATTAAATGGTTCTCCGTATTGGAGAAAATAACTGATTCGTCAGAACTGAGTTGTCGCTCCGGAAGTGTAAATGGCAAGTGTACAATGCGTATGGCCACTTCGTCTATCAACTCATCGTTAGTATAGTGGTTAGTATCCCCGCCTGTCACGCGGGAGACCGGGGTTCAATTCCCCGACGGGGAGTTCAGTGCAGTTTTACTATGTCAAATTGTACTTGTGTTGTTCTCCAACTTTGAAAACGGAAAAAAAAGACTGTCAAGAAATGAAACTTTCAAAAATGCAAATCTTTACATTTGTACCGACACTTTTTGTGACCTGAGATCAACGTTCGTTCAATTCATCAGCATTTTGGCTCAGCTTTGATGTGGCGATCCATGTAGTCAACACGTTGAATTAGCACAAAGTCAATAAGTGCTGTGATTTCATATTTTTCAGTTCTATTTTTGGAATATTCAATGATTCCCAGATCCGTGAAAATACAAAAGAAACTTACAACGCGTTTTAAAATTGGAAATACCTTTGAGTCTGTGAGTTGTGAAGATTCATGCAGCGTGAGGAATGGAATATTAATGCACGATTGTAAGAGCAGGAAGGTTCAGTTCGAGCTGGACAAAATTTTGGTGAGGCCACCGCTGGAGGACAGTGTGCATTTCCGGTCAAAATCACTACAGTAAGGATTTGATTGCACTGGAGAGGGTGCAGTGTCCATTTACCAGGGACCAGATCGTAGACTGGGATGGAGAATTTGAGCGTTGAAGACAGATTGGATTGGATCAGATTATTTTGTTCAGAGCAGTGGAGGCTGAGAGGAGACCTGATTGAGGTGTATAAGAAATGGACAGGGTGGATAGGAAGCTGCTGCTGCCTCACAGCACCAGGGACCCGGGTTTGATTCCCAGCTTGGGTCACTGTCTGTGTGGAGTCTCCATGTTTCCCCGTGTTTGCGTGGATTTTCTCTGGGTGAACAAAGAACAACGAAAACTACAGCACAGAGACAGGCCCTTCGGCCCTCCAAGCCTGCATCGATCATGCTACCCGTCTTATTTAAACCCTCCTTCCATTCCGGGGACTAGATCCCTCTATTTTCTTCTTATTCATGAATTTGTCAAGACATCTCGAAGAAGTCACTACCGTATCCACTTCCACTACATCCCTGGCATGAGTTCCAGGCACCAAGTACCCTCTGCTTCATACATCTCCTTTAAACCTTGCCCCTCGCACCTTAAATCTTTGCCTCCTAGAAACTGACTCTTTCGCCCAGAGGAAAAAGAAAGCTTCTGACTATCCATTCTGTCCTTGCCTCTCGTAATCTTGTGGACTTCTCGCAAGTCGCTCCTCAACCTCCGTTGTTCCAGTGAGAACAAACCAAGTTTCTTTCTCCAACCTCTTCTCATACCTAAAGCCTTCCCTCCCAGGCAGCATCCTGGTAAATCTTTTCTGTACCTTCTCCAAAGCCTTCACATTCTTCTGGTAGAGTGGCGGCCAGAACTGAACACCATATTCCAAGTGCGGCCTAAGTAAGATTCTATGAAGCTGCAACATGACTTGTCATTTTTAAAACTCAGTGCCCAGACTGATGAATGCAAGCATGCCGTGTGCCTTCTTGACCACCTTCTCCACCTGCATTGCCGCCTTCAGTGACCTCTGTACCTGTCCAGTCAGATCCCTTTGAGTATCAACACTCGTATGAGTTCTGTCATTTACTGCATATTACCTATTTGTATTAAACTTCCTAAAATGAATTTACCCACATTTGTCCAGATTAAACTCCATCTGCTATCTCCCTGCCCAAGTCTCCAATTGATCTACATTCTACTGTATTCTCTGATGCCCTCATCGCTGTCCACAAATCCACTATCTTTTGTGTTTTCTGCAAACTTACGAATCAAATCAGTTTCATTTTCTTCCAAATCATTTATATATTACAAACAGCAAAGGTCCCAGCACTGATTCCTGAGGAACACCATTTGCCACAGCCCTCTATTCAGATACACATCCTTCCACTGTGATCCTCTATCTTCTTTGACTCTGTTAGAAGTCTCCCAACACCAGTCTCATCAACCAACGAAGGGGCAAACTCCGAAAGCTTGTAGGTTAACTATCAAATAAACTCATTGGACTTTAATCTGATGTTGTGAGAATTCTTACTGTGTTTACCTCAATCCAACGCCGGCATCTCCACATCAAAACAGAGAGTAAAATGGAACATTGTTCAATAAATCTCGGATGAGTTGTCAAAAAAGTTGTCTAACTTTGGGGTACTTTGAAAAGTTGTTTTCATGGGTTAAGTTGCCAGGGGTGGCTCGTTGGTCTAGGGGTATGATTCTCGCTTTGGGCGTAGTATGAAAATGCGAGAGGTCCCGGGTTCAAATCCCGGACGAGCCCTGCTTTTTTTTTTAAAGATAATTCTTTGCAATGAAGGTGGCGACAATGAGTGAAAGCCGAAGCAGTGTTTACCTCCAGAGAACTCATTGCAGAAAACGTATCTCTGCAGAACTCGAGAAGCAACCACACAGTCTAACAGACCTGAGAATCATAGTCAGATTTTAATTTTACCTTGTTTTATTTTAATTCCGGTGTTCCGAGTGAACCGTGAGTATTGGTGCTTTTCAGCAATCCTGTTGATGGAAAAGTACAATCAGGTGACGGACACACGGACAGAGGAAATAAGGGTAGAAGAAGGTCATTCGGCCCCACAAGACTGTCCCGCCATTCACTCTGATCAGGGCTGATCTGTTTGTGTTTCGATGTCGCCATTTCCATCTGTCCCCGATAACCTTTCATTCTGTTGCCAAATAAGCTACCTACCTCCGGAATAGAAATATTCAACATCGCCGCCTCCACCGCCTTCTGAGGCAGAGTTCCAAAGTCCCGCCACGCTCCAGACAACAGAATTCGCCGCCCGAAAAAAGGAAGCTCAGTTTTCTTTAAGTGCCCGTTCTTCTGCACTCACTGACAAGAACAAAACAGAATTCCTTCGCGCAATTTGTTAAAACCATTCAAGATCTGATCTGCTTTGAACAAGGCACCTTCCACTCGGAGTATCTCCGGTGCAAAGATGCCCAGCCAGGCCAATGGAGAGTTCTGGCCTCAGACAGAGCATTTAACACCACACACAGTTACAGATTACTGATTAGAATACAAGTCTTTACAACTAACCAGTTACTCAAGTCTTAAAGATGCAAACAATGTGAGTGGAAAGATCATTAGGCATATGTTAAAGAGATGTGTATTGTCTCCAGACAGTACAGTAAGTGAGGTTTTGCAAACCCAGGCAAATCATGGAGGATTACAGATAGTGCAACATGAACCCAAGATCCCGGTTGAGACCGTCCTCATGTGTGTGGAACTTGGTTATCAGTTTCTGCTCAGCGGCTCTGCGCTGTTGCGTTTCATGAAGGCCGCCTTAGAGAATGATTACCCGAAGGTTAGAGGCCGAATGCCCGTGACCGCTGAAGTGTTCGCCAACAGGAAGGGAACAGTCTTGCCTGGTGATTATCGAGCGATGCCCATCCATCCGTTGTCGTAGCGTCTGCACGATCTCCCCAATGTACCAGGCTTCGGGACATCCTTTCCTGCAGTGTATCAGATAGACAACGTTGGCCGAGTTGCAAGAGTATGTACCGTGTACCTGGTGGATGGTGTTCTCTCGTGTGATGATGGCATCCGTGTCGATGATCCGGCATGGTCTTGCAGAGGTTGCTGTGGCAGGGTTGTGTGGTATTGTGGTCACTGTTCTCCTGAAGGTTGGGTGGTTTACTGTGAACAATGGTCTGTTTGAGATTGTGCGGCTGTTTGAAAGCACGAAGTAGGGGTGTGGGGATGGCCCTGGCAAGTTTGTCTTCTGAGGAGATCGGCGCGGTTTCTCGCTGTTGTGCGTCTGAACTATCAATCGATGAGTTGAGCGTCATATCCTGTTCTTATGAGGGCATCTTTCAGCGTCCGGAGGTGTCTGTCACTATCCTCCTCATCTGAGCAGATCCTGTGTATACGGAGGGCTTGTCTGTAGGGGTTTGTCTGTCTGAGGATAGAACTCTCCATTCACCTGACAAAGGGACAAATCCCGAAAGCTTGTGAGTTTACTATCAAATAAATTGGTTGGACTTTAACCTCGTGTTTTGACACTTCTCACTGTGTTTAGCCAGTCTAACGCTGGCATTTCCACATCATGACTACGATATTCATAGGCAGCAGCGGAGGAGGATTTACCATAGCAAAGTGACGCAGCGGAAGTGTGCTGGACTAATAATTCAGAGGTTGGTGCATCAAAGCCATTCTCTGCAATTTTCTGTTAACGATGATTAAAACAAAACCTCTTGACAACAATTCTAAAACATTTCCATGAAATATGCAAAGATCTGCATTGGCTCCGCTTTTCTGTTTTCACCCTCAAACTGCAGTTTGCTGAAATTACATTGATCTGCAGCCCCAGAGAAAAAGGCGTTTTTTTTTCTAATCAGCCGTCCTAACTTCACTCCCAGCTCCTAACTTCAGTCTAGTGAACTGTACATCATGCCGACCAATGACCATTTGTATGTGGCTCAGGTGGGCCATTCCCACCCCCCCCACTTCTTGCTTTCAGAAAACCGCACAAACTTAAACAGATCATTGTTCTCAGCAAACTACCCAACCTTCAGGAGAACAGTGACCACAATACCACACAACCCTGCCACAGCAACCTCTGCAAGACATGCCAGATCATAGACATGGACGACATCATCAAACGTGAGGATACCATTCACCAGGTACACGGTACATACTCTTGGCCAACGTTGTCTACCTAATACGTTGCAGAAAGGATGTCCCGAAGCATGCTACATTGGGGAGACCATGCAGACACGACGACAGCGGATGAATGAACATCGCTCAACAATCACCGGGCAAAACAGTTCCCTTCCTGTGGGCGAACACTTCAGCAGTCATGGGCATTCGGCCTCCAACCTGCGGGTAAATGTTCTTCAAGGGGGCCTTCGTGACACACGACAGCGCAGAGGCGCTGAGCAGAAACTGATAGCCAACTTCCGCACACATGAGGACGGTCTTAACAGGGATCTTGGCTTCATGTCACACTATCTGTAACCCCCGTAACTTGCCTAGATTAGCAAAAAACCTCATTTACTGTGCTGTCTGGAGAAAATACACAATTCTCTAACCAATGCTCAGGATTCCCTTCACACACATTCTTAGCCACTTTAACACTTGAATAGCAGGTTAGATGTAAGGATTCGCATTCTAATCAGCAATCTGTAATTGTCTGTGTGGATATGAGTGCCTCTGCAGATCAGAACACTGCATTTACCTGACGAAGGCACATAGTGTCGAAAGCTCGCGGATTTACTATCAAATAAATTGGTTGGATTTGAAATTGGTGTTGTAAAACTTTGCTCAGGTAATAATCCAGACATTGTAACCCCTGAGGATCTGTTCATTAATTTATTTTCTCGTTCCTGATAATCTCCAAACAGGTCCTATCTCCTGGTCTTCCCAATGTTAGTAAAATCATTCATGAGAATGATTCATCATCATTCATGATTCATGAGAAATCAGTGAACATTTCATGTTTAGAATCGATTTCACAGAGATAAGGTTCTTTATTACAATATGGATCACAACAACTGGATCCCGCCCCACTCCTACTTCAATATCCTTTCAAGCCAATCACAGATGTCCCTCACCATGACACCGAGCAGGCAACATACTGTGTGGGACTCTCGATACAAAGTATGTTATCAATCCCCCTAATTATAGAATCCCCTACAACTACCACTCGAAATGTGTTCATTGGAGTTTTGAAGAGTGAGAGGGGATCTCATGGAAACTGATAAAATTCTGACAGGATCAGACAAAGTAGATTCAGAAAGAATATTCCCAGTTATGGGGGAGTCCAGAACTAAGCATCCTCCAGAGAATGGCGAATGTGTAGAATTCTCTGCCACAGGGAATAGTTGACGCCAAAAAATGTGTGTGATTTCAGGGAGAAATTAAATATAGCAACAAGAATGCGGCCCATCGAGCCTGTGCCAACAACAACCTCATTCTGGGTTCTATCCCAGTCACCCCATACATTTAATATCCAAATGTTCCTGGTACCAAGGGGAAATTTAACGTGACCATTCCACCTAACCAGACACGAATTTTCATGGCGGAACGGCTGATTCTGGAAAGACAATATCTGCCATTAGAGCCGCAAATGAAACTGACGTCTCTTTTGGAGTTTCTGAAACCATATGTTTTCATGGTGGCAAACCTCTGCCTAAAGCTGGTGTCCTGATTTGAATCGATAGCCAGCTCGAGTTTCTCACTGGGATGAAGAATATGGAATGGTGCTGGACTATTCACCCCTCAAACCTGTGGAACTCTGAGTCTTACCCCCACCTGCGTGAACCTCAGAATAAGTGATCAGTTCACCCTCAATCAGTCAATGCAGAGATAGAGTTCTCAATGGAATAACAATAAAGATGGAACTCAAATCGATTTGTGCAGAGGTTTTACAGTTTGCTGCAGGCAGTCAGGATGGCCGAGCGGTCTAAGGCGCTGCGTTCAGGTCGCAGTCTCCTCTGGAGGCGTGGGTTCAAATCCCACTCCTGACATTGATTATGTTTTTCCTTCGCGAGGCACAATCCAAACACAAGAAATCTCTCACCTGGCACCACAAGGGCAGCAGATGCAGGGAAACAACGACCATCTCTAAGTTCCAGTCCGAGACACACATCATCCTGAATTGGAAACATATTGCCGTTCCAACGGTTCACAATCCTGGAAATTCCTCCCGAACTGCAGTGTGTGCACAGACACCACATGAACTGCACTGGCTCCAGAATGAATTCATCACCAATTTCTCAAAGATAATTAATTTGGAGAGAACAGGCTTCCCGGGTCAGTGACACACATATCCCGCATGAAGGAAATATTTTTTTAAAAAATTCAATCGCCCCATCTAAAGAGCACTCCTGCCTTCAGAGCAGAAAACTGTGTATGAATCACACCCAGAACACGGCTGCTTTTATACCAGATGTGTGTCTGAACAGAGTAAATGAAACCAGCTCACGATAAACCGCTCAATGATTAAGGGAAGAGTTTCACTCAGTGATGTGTGTGATTCCCTCTGATGTGTTCGATCAATATCGGGGGAAAGTGGGATTTGAAATCGGGGCAGTCAGAGCCCACTGTAGGATCCAATTATTTTACTTTCATGAATCGATCCGGAATCCCACAGCATCTGTGGAGAGAGAAACAGTCGATCCAGTGTAAGGTCTGCATTTGAAAAGTGAACTAGCTCTATTTTCACAGATACTTTCCAGTACTGGTGGTAACTCTTTATTTCATAAACACTGCCAGATCTGGAACGTAATTCCAACATTCTGCTGAAACAAAGTTGGCAATGTCAGGCTGTGTGGCTAATTTGGTTAAAGCGGCTGCGGAGTAGCAGTCATATCCTTGTTTCAAATCAGTGTGCAGGTACACTGTCAATATCACCAATTTCACAAATACACAAGATCTGGAACGACTTTCCAGCACTGGAAATTACCGAGAGTCTGTGCGGTTTAGTTGTTTAAAGCGCATTTTCCCGTAAACAGGGAATCTGAAGCTCAAATCCCAGTCGAGCCTGCCTGCCTTTCACCCGCTCTTTGCAGCTGTTCAAGTCACAATTCTCTTTCTTGCTGGTCAATATTGTCTTTCTCTTCACAGTGAATGATCTCCAAAGATGAAACGAAATCATATTTCGAGACTCCCCACGAATATCCCGACTGTTTGTCTTAGCTATGAGGAGAGATTGGGTAAACTGGGGTTGTTCTCCCTGGAAAGAGGGGCGAGCTAACAGAGGCGTATAATATTATGAAGGGCATAGATCGGGCGAACAGTGGGAAGCTTTTTCCCAGGTCGGAGGTGACGAACACAAGGGGTCACAAGTTCAAGGTGAGGGGGACAAGGTTCAACACAGATGTCAGGGGGATGTATTTTACACAGAGGGTGGTGGGGGTCTGGAATGCACTGTTAAGCAGGGTGGTTGAGGCGGACACGCTGGGATCGTTTAAGATTTATCTGGAGAGTCACATGTGCAGACTGGGAACAGAGGGATACAAACGAATAGTCTAGTTGGGCTCATGAGCGGCACAGGCTTGGAGAGCCGAAGGGTCTGTTCCTGTGCTGTATTCTTCTTTATTCTTTGTTTATTTACACGATTCAAATATTTTCATCAACTTGTATTAAAAAAAAACATCTGTTTTGCAATAAACCGAACAACATACTAATATTACTTTAATTAATAATTAACTTTACTAATATTGATTGGAATAGCTACAGCTCTAGCTCGTTAGAGGGGTCAGTTTTCGTACAAAGTGTGCAGGAAGGTTTTTTGACTCAGTATGTAGATAGGCCAACTAGAGGTGAGGCTACATTGGATTTGGTGCTGGCAATGAGCCAGACCAGGTGTTAGGCTTGGAAGTTAGTGAACATTTTGGTGATAGTGACCGTAATTCGGTTATGTTCACCTTAGTGATGGATAGGGATAGGCATGAAGCTGGGGGCAGTAGTTATAGCTGGGGGAAGGGTAATTATGAGGCCATCAGGAGAGAATTAGGGTGCATAGATTGGACTAGGAAACTACAGGGACTGGGAACATCTGGAATGTGGAGCTTATTCAAGTAGCAGCTGCTGCGAGTCCTTGGTAAGTATGTCCCTGTCAGGCGAGGAGGAAATGGTCGAGTAAGAGAACCTTGGTGTTCAAAAAAAGTTGATTTGCTGGTTAAAAGGAAAAAGGAGGCTTATGTCAGGATGAGGCTTGAAGGCTCGGTTAGTGCAATAGATAGCTATAGATTAGCCAGAAGGGAGCTAAAGAGTGAATTGAGGAGAGCTAAGAGAGGACACGAGAAGACTTTGGCTGATAGGATTAAGGAGAATCCTAAAGCTTTCTTTAGATATGTTAAGAATAGAAGATTGGTTAGGACAAGATTAGGGCCAGTCATAGACAGCAGAGGGAAGTTGTGCGTGGAGCCTGAAGAGATTGGAGAGGTACTGAATAAATATTTCTCTTCGGTATTCACGCAGGGTGATGTAAATGTAGTTATGGAGAACACTGAGGTACAGGGTAGCAAACTGGAAAGTATCGAAGTAGATAGGGAGGATGTGCTAGATATTCTCGAGGGTTTGAAGTTGGATAAGTCCCCTGGGCCGGACGGGATTTACCCTAGGATTCTCTGGGAGGCAAGAGAGGAGATTGCAGAGCCTCTGGCTCTGATCTTCAGGTCGTCGTTGGTTACGGGTGTGGTTCCGGAGGACTGGAGGATAGCGAATGTGGTCCCGTTGTTCAAAAAGGGGAAGAGAGACCTTCCAGGGAATTATAGGCCAGTGAGTCTTACTTCTGTTGTGGGCAAAGTATTGGAGAGAATAATTAGGGATCGGATTTATAGTTATTTAGATAGAAATGAATTGAATGGGGATAGTCAGCATGGTTTGTGAAGGGTAGGTCGTGCCTTACTAACCTCATTGAGTTTTTTGAAAAAGTGACCAAAGAGGTGGATGGGGGTAAGGCGGTTGATGTGGTATATATGGACTTTAGTAAGGCGTTTGATAAGGTGGCCCATGGAAGACTTCTGCAGAAAATGCAGATGTATGGGATAGAGGGTGATTTAGCTAATTGGGTTAGGAATTGGCTAGCAGATAGAAGACAGAGGGTGGTGGTTGATGGGAGATATTCATCTTGGAGTTCGGTGACAAGTGGTGTACCTCAGGGGTCTGTTTTGGGGCCCCTGCTGTTTGTAATTTTTATAAATGATCTGGATGAGGGTATTGAAGGATGGATTAGTAAATTTGCAGATGACACTAAAGTCGGTGGAGTGGTAGATAGTGAAGAGGGGTGTTATAGTTTGCAGAGGGACTTGGACAAGTTGCAGAGCTGGGCCGAGAGGTGGCAAATGAAGTTTAATGTGGAAAAGTGTGAGGTAATGCACTGTGGCAGAAATAATAAATGTGTAGAGTATAGGGCAAACGGTAGGATTCTTAGTAGTCTAGATGAACAGAAGGATTTTGGTCTGTATGTGCATAGATGCCTGAAAGTAGGCAGTCAAGTCGATAAGGTTGTTAAGAAGGCATATGGAGTCTTGGCTTTTATTGGTAGGGGGATTGAATTTCGGAGCCGCAACGTCATGTTGCAACTGTACTAAACTCTAGTGCAGTAGTCTAAACTCTACTGCACACACTGTATTGTGTGCAGTTCTGGTCCCCGCATTATAAGAAAGATGTGGAGGCATTGGAGAGGGTACAGAGGAGGTTTACCAGGATGTTGCCTGGTATGGAGGGCACGTCTTATGAAGAGAGGCTGAGGGATTTGAGGTTATTTTCGTTAGAAAGGAGGCTGCTAAGAGGGGACCTAATCGAAACATTTAAGATGATTAGAGGTTTAGATAGGGTGGACAGTGATATCCTTTTTCCTAGGATGGAGAAAGCTAGCACGAGGGGACACAGCTTTAAATTAAGGGGTGATAGTTATAGGACGGATATCAGAGGTAGGTTCTTTACCCAAAGGGTGGTTCGGGAGTGGAATGCCCTGCCTGCAGCAGTTGTAGATGCGCCAAGTTTGGTGGCGTTTAAGAGGTTAGTTGATAAGTATATGGAAGAGAAGGGAATGGTTTAGTTTGGAGGGGCATTGCTTTTTATATTGGTCGGCGCAACATCGAAAGCCGAAGGGCCTGTTCTGTGCTGTAATGTTCTATGTTCTATGTTCTATGTTTTGTTCTTTGTTCTTTGTTCTTTGTTGTGCTAATTGGAACAAAAGGCTCGGTTTCAATGAGGTATCCTCCGTCTAGTATGTGTACAGATTTGCACAGTCTCTCAGATAGATTTATAATAAATATCACACATGTGTCGCACCAGAGACAGAGCGATACAGAATGAATCTACCACTCATACATATAGAATTTTAAAGTGTATACAACAGAGAGAGGGAGACCATTCGCCTCTCTGTCTGAGTGCTGGTCTGTACAAGAACATATCATCTCATCCTTTTCCAAGTCCTTGTCTCATAACCCTGGAAATCCTTTCACTTCAGGAGCTGATCCCATTCCCGGTTGACAACCCTGATTTGATGCTACCTCGACCACCCTCCCAGGCAGTGCATCCCAGTTCCTAAACACTCAGCACATTAAAAACCTTCCTTCTCTCCTCTGCAATGGGGACAATATTCCTTCATCTACTCTCCTTAGGCTGCAGCCACAAACCCTCCACCTCTACCATCTCGAAGGACAGCAGCAGTAGATACATGGGAGAACCAGCACTGCAAACTCCCCCTCAAGACACTCACCATCCTGACTTGAAATACATCCACCTCCTTCACTGTCGCAGTGGCGAAATCCTGTAACACTCTTAGGCTAACAGCACTTTGGCTGTACCCACACCTCATGAACTCCAGCAGTTCGAGAAAGCAGCAAACCCCCATACTCTACAGGCCAGATAGGGATTGGGAATGAATGCTGGTCTCGTTAGTGATGCCCACCTCTCGGAATGAATAAAACAAACAAAAACTCGCAACTACAACCGGAGACAGATACAGAACAAATCTCACTCACGTGCCTGTGTTTCGTACAATATGAATCCCCAAATCACATTCACTAACAGAGGGTAAAATGCAGTCGAAATTAGGAATATAGTTGCAGTTTAACCAGAGTTTTATACAAGAATAGAGTACATCTTAATACAACGTGCAACATTTAGACCGAATATGGAACATCATGAGACCAGATAATTAACTTACCGCCGAACAGAAAACATCTTCAGGGAGAATATTTTCACACATCAGGGAAAACGTTTACAGAGCAGGGCATATATTAACAGAATATTTTAAAAATACACAAGATGGGCTATATTTACACAACCAGGAAGCTATTTATAGCATCAGAGAAGCGTTTTGCACAACAGCAGAAAACACCTCGCAACAACAAGACAGCACAGTTTCCCAGCAGGAAATATACTTACAACCATGTATTTGCAACAGGAAATTCCTTTAAAAATAGTAGTCGATTCTCGAATCCCGTGTCATACCGGTTTCCCATCACATTTATCTGCCGTTACCTGTTCAGACAATTTATCTTCCTGTTATTGTGTGTTTCTCTCTGTTTTATTCTCGGTGTGATGCAGTGGCTGAGTCTGCTGACACTGGAACGAGTATTAAACAACACAGGAGCGAAAATCTGCCCAACTACATGGATAAACAGCACACCAACCTTTTCCCGTAGCAGAGTGGCGCAGCGGAAGCGTGCTGGGCCCATAACCCAGAGGTCGATGGATCGAAACCATCCTCTGCTATTCATATTATCACTGATAATGAAGCGACTTGACAGCAAAATTTGTGACTTTGATGTGCAGGATGCAGATAGGTATTTAGATCGGCTTCGCTTTTCCCCAAAAAACATTCGATCTGCAGTGAATCAAGAGTTTAACACTGAACAGGGGAAAACTTAACACAACATGCAACAACATGTTACTGACTGAAACATCTTGTATAACAGAAAACACGTTTGCAGAGCAGAGGACATTTAAAAAAAATGCCGGAAAGACATTTACAACAACAGGAGAGCATTTTACATAACAGCAGAAATCATCCCTCAGTAACAATTGAGACAGTCACATAGAACATAGAACATTACAGCGCAGAACAGGCCTTTCGGCCTTCGATGTTGCGCCGACCAATTAACAAAAAGCAATGACCCTCGAACCTAAACCATTCACTTTTCATCCATAAACTTATCTACTAATCTCTTAAACACCACCAAACTTGGCGCATCTACAACTGACGCAGGTAGGGCATTCCATACCCTTACCACCCTCTGGGTAAAGAACCTACCTCTGACATCCGTCCTATAACTCCCACCCCTTAATTTAAAGCTATGTCCCCTCGTGCTAGCTTTCTCCATCTGAGGAAAAAGGCTATCACTGTCCACCCTATCTAAACTTCTAATCATCTTATATGTTTCAATAAGGTAAGATGGGGGTGGGCAGCATAGACAAGTTGGGCCGATGGGGCTGTTTCCATGCTGTAAACCTCTATATCATAGAGCACAGCACGAAAAAAAAAAGTGAAACATTTTGCACAACAACAGTGAATATCTTTGAACAGCAGAGAGCACAGTTACACAGCAGGAAATATATTTACAAACATATTTCGAAGAGAAAACGCCTTTCAAACATCAAATGTTTAATTCCGTGTCTGTCGATACACGTGTACAAACAGCTTCTTTTGCTGTTTTTGTGCGGGTCTTTCTCTTCTGTTTATTCCTGGTGTTCCGTGGAATTTTGTGACACTGAGCCTCCTGTCACTGGGGCTGGTGTTAACAAGCTGCGAGTGAATATCTGACTGTCTACATTGATAGGCAGCGGAGATAGGTGGAGGAGGTAGGGGGAGAGATGGGAAGATAGGAGGGAGAGGGAGAGGGAAGGGAAAGGGGACAGTGAGGAGGAGGGAGGGGAGGGAGAAAGAGGGAGAGGGAGGGAAAGGGAGGAGGGGGAATGGGAAGGGGAGGGGGAGGGGAGAGGGACGCGCAGGGGGAACGGGAGGAATGAGGAAGGGGAGCTTACATTAACACTGCAATGAAGGTGATGTGTACTTCTTCGAATTACCACAATCGGGCACTTGTTCGGTCAATGTACCTAACTAGATGAATTCCAATGCAGAGAAGTGAGAGTTGATTCATTTTGAGAGTGTGGAGAAATAACAGGGGAAACTCTTAAGGAAATGCAAGAGCAGAGGGATCTCAGCTTCAAAGTGGGAAAGTCATTGAAGGTGGGTTGGCATGTTGAGAGAGCAGGGAACAAAGCTTTCCTGAGGGAAAGAAATCTGAGAGAAGCTGTAGAGGGACAGGTAGCATTGAGGAAGCAGATGTGCTGCAGAAGGACTTTGATAGGCTGGGAGAGTGGGCAGAGAAATGGCAGATGGAGTACAATGAGGAAAAGTGTGAGGTTTTGCACTTTGGAAGGAGGAATGGAAGCGCAGATTATTTTTTAAATTGTTGAATGCTTAGGAACTCATAAACACAAAGGGAGTTGGGAGTCCTTGTTCAAGATTCTCTGAAGGTAAACGTGCAACTTCAGTCGGCAGCTGGGAAGACAAATGCAATGTCGAGAGGGCTAGAATACAAGAGCACGGATATACTTCTGAGGCTAGCAAAAGCTCTGGTCAGACCCCGTTTGGAGCATTGTGAGCAGACAGGTGCTTTAGTTTCCCCCCACGATCCATTGCTAGGGTAAGTGGATTTGTCATGTTAAATTTATCCTATTGCCTCCACGTAGGTTTAGATTAGGAGGATTAATAAGTTAAATATGTGAGGTTGAGTGGATAGGTCAGAGAATCAATGCAGACTCAATGGGCCGAATGGCCACCTTTTGCAATGTCGGGATTCAATTATAGAAGTTTTCATGATTCAGTCAAGAGCTCATCAAGAACCAGGGGAAGAGTTTTTTAAAAAATGCCAAAATTGAACCGATTAAGTGCCTAATGTACACATCTTTGGAAACTAAAGGAACATTTAATATGGCCAATCCATCTCACCTTCATATCTTTGAACCATGGAAATAAACGAGAGCACTCAGAGGAACCCCTGGGGGAGAATGTACAAAATCTGCACAGTCAGCAAAGGCCAGGAACAAACCCGAGTCTCTGGCGCGATGAGGCGGGAGAGAGGGATGAGATAGCGTGCAGTTTCAATAAGGCAATGCAGACCTGATGGCCGAATGAGCTGTTACTGCATTATAAAGATTCTGTGATTTGGGAATAAGAAGCATGACCCCGTTGAATGCAGCTTGAGATGCTATGTAGTCACTTCTGATCCGATTTATTGTGCTGCTGTGTACAGAAAGCTGCTAATCGATTTCTCATTATTAAATTAGAATTTACTCCAAATACCATTAATGCATCAAGCCTGTGCTAAGTGACACACACTGACTCGTGATTAAGCAGTGCCTCAATTTTAAGATTCTGATCCGTGTTTCCAAATCCTTTCATGTCCTCAGGTTTTCTTCCCTTTCATCATCTCCAACCCAACAATCCACTGATTCTGCCTTCCTGAGCATCTCTGATTTGATTCACTCCACCAGTGATGATCGTTCTTTCAGTCCTCTGGGTCTCAGCTCTGGAATTCCCTCACTAAACAGCCCTGATTCCAGTCTGCTTTCCTCTCGTTCATTTTTGTCGCCTCTTCCCTTCAGTTATTTCCTCCTTCCTTTCCCGCAACTTTCACATTTCGCAACCTCTGACTTTCCGCAGTCCTTTTGCCGCTTTAACGGCCGTCAACGGATTACAATTACACAACTATAATTATCGGTGCGGCTCTGCTTTAAGGATTCATTGGGCCTCCAGCGCTTTGATTTTTCATTGGTTTCAGCCCCGGATCGAATTGAATGACGCAATAACTCTGGGCTGGGAGTGAGGCTGCACGAGTCGCGTTACGATTGGGTACAGAAGATGTCAATCATATCGGAACGTTTGTTGTTAGCAACGCGGTCTATGATTGGTTACAATTAGGGGCGTCATTATTATTGTTCGCAGTCCAGACGGAGGGATCTCGCGGATTGGATAAAGCAGCTGTCACTCAAGGACCTCAGAGCGGCCATTGGATAACGCTGAGGCGGCAATTCCTGATTGGTTCCCCAGCTGCCGGTCACAGGCGGTGGGCGGGGTTTACCCTGGGCCCATCAGACGCCGCGCGGAGCGGCAGCGAGTGTCCTGCCAGTAGCTTCAGTCCCCGGGCCCGGATCCTGAGGCCGCGGCGGGGCTCCGGATGGGGGAAGGGTTTCGGTAGCGGGAATCCCGTCCCGCCCGGCTGGAAATGGGGCGGCCCGGTGGCACAGTGGTTAGCACCGCTGCCTCACAGCGCCAGGGAGCTGGGTTTGATTCCGGTTTGGGTCACTGACTGGGTGGAGTTTGCACGGTCTCCCCGTGGGTTTCCTCCGGGATCCTCCCACAGCCCAAAGATGAGCGGGTTGGGTGGATCGGCCGTGCTAAATTGCCCCTTAGTGTCCGGGGGACCAGCTCGGGTAAGTGCATGGGGTTATGGAGATAGGACCTGGGTGGGATTGTGGTTGGTGCAGACTCGATGGGCCGAATGGGCTCCTGCACTGCCGGATTCTATAAATCCGCAGCTCAGGTTTCATTTGCAGCTTCCTGTGTAAACATGTCAGGTTGCAGTTCTGCAATGGCAGCGCTGAACTAGAGTCAGACCAATCAGCACAGAAAATGGAATCTTCCTGTGCTCTGTGTGTCGGCCTCAGTGCCACACTGGGTTACAGCACCTTGCTTTTGGCCATGTTAAATTGCCCCTTAGTGTCAGAGAGACCAGCTAGGGGAAGTGATGGAGGTAGAATTGGGATGGGATTGTGATTGGTGTAGATTTGATGGGCCGAATGTCCCCCTTCTGTAGTATTGGATTCTATAAATCTGCAGCTCAGGGTTTCAATGGCAGCTTCCTGTGTAAACATGTCACGCTGAAGTTCCCCAGTCTCAGCAGTGGCAGCACTGCAAACTCCTTGGAGTCGGACAAATCAGCACAGAAACTGGGATCTTTCTGTGCTTTGTGTATGTGGCTCAGTGCCACACACAGTGTTAGAGCGTCTCATTTTGCAGACACCACAGTAAGATACTGGGATCATCCTGTGTTCTGTTCTGATGTGGGGCATGGTTAGTCTGAGTGAATTTCCCTTATTCTTTGGTTCTAATTACAGCCTCTCTTTCTCTTACAGTCAGTCTGGGTGTTCCTGACTGAGCAGAATGGCCTGATCTCACCACACACATTAAGATGGAGGAGTTGCTGTTTGAGATGAAGATGACTGAGAATTCCAGCCTTCTCTGCACTTGTTTACTGAGAGCCAGCCCTTCATTCATCATCAGTTTTCCCAGGATGTCAGGTATGTTAGCATCTCCATCTGCTGTGCACACTGGCCTGACAGTGGGAAGGTATTGGAGCAGGATGATGCAGTCAACTATGTCAAAGGTGTGGACAGTTTGAGAAGGATGAGGAGGGATTGTTCAGCTGGGTAAGACTGCACTCACCTGGTTCCATTCTTATCTTTCTGGTCATATACAGAATGGTTTCTCTACTCCCCTCCTGTTCTATGATCGCCCAATTGCTTGAGGATCTACACCTTGCTTCTTCTTTAGTTTTCCATTCCCATTTTTTCCCCTCATTGACATTATCTGAAAGCACAGTGTTAGTATTCACATGTATGGCTGATAACACCCAGCTCTACCGCTCCCCACATCTCTCACAAACCAATCCCCTGTTTGTCTACCTCCGGAATAGAACATAGAACATAGAACATTACAGCACAGAACAGGCCCTTCGGCCTTCGATGTTGCGCCGACCAATATAAAAAGCAATGCCCCTCCAAACTAAACCATTCCTTCTCTTCCATATACTTATCAACTAACCTCTTAAACGCCACCAAACTTGGGGCATCTACAACTGCTGCAGGCAGGGCATTCCACTCCCGAACCACCCTTTGGGTAAAGAACCTACCTCTGATATCCGTCCTATAACTATCACCCTTTAATTTAAAGCTGTGCCCCCTCGTGCTAGCTTTCTCCATCCAAGGAAAAAGGCTATCACTGTCCACCCTATCTAAACCTCTAATCATCTTATATGTTTCGATTAGGTCCCCTCTTAGCCGCCTCCTTTCTAACGAAAACAACTCAAATCCCTCAGCCTCTCTTCATAAGACCTGCCCTCCATACCAGGCAACATCCTGGTAAACCTCCTCTGTACCCTCTCCAAACCCTCCACATCTTTCTTATATTGCGGGGACCAGAACTGCACACAATACTCCAAGTGCGGCCGCACTAGAGTTTTGTACAGTTGCAACATGACGTTGCGGCTCCGAACGTCATGTTGAATAGAATATTCAACATGAATAAAATAGAATAGAAATATTCAACATCCACCGCCTTCTGAGGCAGAGTTCCAAATTCCCGCCACGCTCCTGACAAGAGAATTCACCGCCCGAAAAAAGGAAGCTCAGTTTTCTTTAAGTGCCCGTTCTTCTGCACTCACTGACAAGAACAAAACAGAATTCCTTCACGCAATTTGTTAAAACCATTCAAGATCTGATCTGCATTCAACAAGGCATCTTCCACTCGGAGTATCTCTGGTGCAAAGAGAAATGAATTGATTGGGGATAGTCAGCATGGTTTCGTGAAGGGTAGGTCATGCCTTACTAACCTCATTGAGTTATTTGAGAAAGTGACCAGAGAGGTGGATGGGGGTAAGGCGGTTGATGTAGTATATATGGACTTTAGTAAGGCGTTTGATAAGGTGGCCCATGGAAGACTTCTACAGAAAATGCAGATGTGTGGAATAGAGGGTGATTTAGCTAATTGGATTAGAATTGGCTGGCAGATAGAAGACAGAGGGTGGTGGTTGATGGGAGATATTCATCGTGGAGTTCGGTGACGAGTGGTGTGCCTCAGGGGTCTGTTTTGGGGCCCCTGCTGTTTGTAATTTTTATAAATGATCTGGATGAGGTTATTGAGGGATGGATCAGTAAATTTGCAGATGATACTAAAGTTGGTGGTGTGGTAGATAGTGAAGAGGGGTGTTTTAGTTTACAGAGTGACTTGGACAAGTTGCAGAGCTGGGCCGAGAGGTGGCAAATGGAGTTTTATGTGGAAAAGTGTGAGGTAATGCACTTTGGCAGGAACAATAAATGTGTAGAGTATAGGCTAATGGTAGGGCTCTTAATAGTGTTGAGGAACAGAAGGATCTTGGTGTATGTGTCAATAGATCCCTGAAAGTAGGCAGTCAAGTGGATAAAGTTGTTAAGAAGGCTTATGGAGTCTTAGCTTTTATTGGTAGGGGGATTGAATTTAGGCGCCGCAGCATCATGTTGCAACTGTACAAAACTCTAGTGCGGCCGCACTTGGAGTATTGTGTGCAGTTCTGGTCCCCACATTATAAGAAAGATGTGGAGGCATTGGAGAGGGTACAGAGGAGGTTTACCAGGATGTTGCCTGGTATGGAGGGCAGGTCCTTTGAAGAGAGGTTGAAGGATTTGAGGTTGTTTTCGTTAGAAAGGAGGCGGCTACGAGGGGATCTTATTGAAGCATATAAGATGATTAGAGGTTTAGATAGGGTGGACAGTGATAGCCTTTTTCCTAGGATGGAGAAAGCTAGCACGAGGAGACACAGCTTTAAATTAAGGGGTATGAGTTATAGGACGGATATCAGAGGTAGGTTCTTTACTCAAAGATTGATTAGGGAGTGGAATGCCCTGCCTGCAGCTGTTGTAGATGCGCCAAGTTTGGTGGCGTTTAAGAGGTTAGTTGATAAGTATCTGGAAGAGAAGGGAATGGTTTAGTTTGGAGGGGCATTGCTTTTTATTTTGGTCGGCACAACATCGAAGGCCGAAGGGCCTGTTCTGTGCTGTAATGTTCTATGTTCTATGTTCTATGCCCAGCCAGGCCAATGGCTTCAGACAGAGCATTTAACACCACACACAGTTTACAGATTACTGATTAGAATACAAGTCTTTACAACTAACCTGTTATTCAAGTCTTAAAGATGCAAACAATGTGAGTGGAAATATCATTAGGCATATGTTAAAGAGATGTGTATTGTCTCCAGACAGTACAGTAAGTAAGGTTTTGCAAACGCCGGCAAATCATGTGGGATTACAGATAGTGCAACATGAACCCAAGATCCCGGTTGAGACTGTCCTCATGTGTGTGGAACTTGGTTATCAGTCTCTGCTCAGCGGCTCTGCGCTGTTGCGTTTCATGCAGGCCGCCTGAGAGAATGATTACCCGAAGGTTAGAGGCCGAATGCCCGTGACCGCTGAAGTGTTCGCCAACAGGAAGGGAACAGTCTTGTCTGGTGATTATCGAGCGATGCCTATTCATCATTCGTCTGCACGGTCTCCCCAATGTACCAGGCTTCGGGACATCCTTTCCTGCAGTGTATCAGATAGACAACGTTGGCCGAGTTGCAAGAGTATGTACCGTGTACCTGGTGGATGATGTTCTCACGGGTGATGATGTAATCCATATCGATGATCCGGCATGGTCTTGCAGAGGTTGCTGTGGCAGGGTTGTGTGGTGTTGTGGTCACTGTTCTCCTGAAGGCTGGGTAGTTTACTGTGAACAATGGTCTGTTTGAGTTTGTGCAGCTGTTTGAAGGCAAGAAGTGGGGCTGTGGGGATGGCCCTGGCGAGTTTGTTTTCTGAGGAGATCGGCGCGGTTTTTCGCTGTGGTGCGTCTGAACTATCAATCGATGAGTCGAGCGCCATATCCTGTTCTTATGAGGGCATCTTTCAGCGTCTGGGGGTGTCTGTCACGATCCTTATCATCTGAGCAGATCCGGTGTATACGGAGGGCTTGCCTGTAGGGGTTTGTCTGTCTGAGGATAGAACTGTCCATTCACGTGACAAAGGGACAAACCCAGAAAGCTTGTGAGTTTACTATCAAATAAATTGGTTTTATTTCAATTATTCAAATCAGAACACCAGCTTTCGGCAGAGGTTTGCCACCATGAAAACATATGGTTTCAGAAGCTCCAAAACAGACGTCAGTTTCATTTGCGGCTCTAATGGCAGATATTGTCTTTTCAGAATCAGCCGTTCCGCCATGAAAATTCGTGTCTGGTTAGGTGGAATGGTCACGTTAAATTTCCCCTTGGTACCAGGAACATTCGGATATTAAATGTATGGGGTGACTGGGATAGAACCCGGGATGAGGTTGTTGTTGGCACAGGCTTGATGGGCCTCACTCTTGTTGCTATATTTAATTTCTTCCTGAAATCACACACATTTTTTGGCGTCAACTATTTCCTGTGGCAGAGAATTCTACACATTCGCCATTCTCTGGAGGACGCTTAGTTCTGGACTCCCCCATCACTGGGAATATTCTTTCTGAATCTACTTGGTCTGATCCTGTCAGAATTTTATCAGTTTCCATGAGATACCCTCTCACTCTTCTAAACTCCAATGAACACATTTCTAGTCGAGTGGTAGTTGTAGGGGATTCTATAATTAGGGGGATTGATAACATCCTTTGTATCGAGAGTCCCACACAGTATGTTGCCTGCTCGGTGTCATGGTGAGGGACATCTCTGATTGGCTTGAAAGGATATTGAAGTAGGAGTGGGACGGGATCCAGTTGTTGTGATCCATATTGTAATAAAAATCCTTATCTCTGTGAAATCGATTCTAAACATGAAATTTTCAGTGGTTTCTCATGGTTATGATTTTACTAACATTGGGAAGACCAGGAAAAAGGACCTGTTTGGAGGTTATCAGGAACGAGAAAATAAATTAAAGAACAGATCCTCAGGAGTTACAATTTCTGGATTATTACCTGAGCCACATACAAATTGTCATTGGTGTGATTGGCATGATGTAAAGTTCACTAGACTGAAGTTAGGAGCTGGCAGTGAAGATAGGACGGCTGATTAGAAAAAAAAATAACGCCTTTTTCTCTGGGGCTGCAGATCAATGTAGTTTCATCAAACTGCAGTTTGAGGGTGAAAACAGAAAAGCGGAGCCAATGCAGATCTTTGCATATTTCATGGAAATGTTTTAGAATTGTTGTCAAGTGGTTTTGTTTTAATCATCGTTAACAGAAAATTGTAGAGAATGGCTTTGGTGCATCAACCTCTGAATTATTAGTCCAGCACACTTCCGCTGCGTCACTTTGCTGTGGTAAATCCTCCTCCGCTGCTGCCTATCAATATCGTAGTCATGATGTGGAAATGCCAGCGTTAGACTGGCTAAACACAGTGAGAAGTCTCAAAACACCAGTTTAGAAGAGTGAGAGGGGATCTCATGGAAACTGATAAAATTCTGACAGGATCAGACCAAGTAGATTCAGAAAGAATATTCCCAGTGATGGGGGAGTCCAGAACTAAGCGTCCTCCAGAGAATGGCGAATGTGTAGAATTCTCTGCCACAGGAAATAGTTGACGCCAAAAAATGTGTGTGATTTCAGGAAGAAATTAAATATAGCAACAAGAGTGAGGCCCATCGAGCCTGTGCCAACAACAACCTCGTTCTGGGTTCTATCCCAGTCACCCCATACATTTAATATCCGAATGTTCCTGGTACCAAGGGGAAATTTAACGTGACCATTCCACCTAACCAGACACGAATTTTCATGGCGGAACGGCTGATTCTGAAAAGACAATATCTGCCATTAGAGCCGCAAATGAAACTGACGTCTGTTTTGGAGCTTCTGAAACCATATGTTTTCATGGTGGCAAACCTCTGCCGAAAGCTGGTGTTCTGATGTGAATCGATTGCCAGCTCAAGTTTCTCATTTGGATGAAGAATATGGAATGGTGCTGGACTATTCACCCCTCAAACCTGTGGAACTCTGAGTCTTACCCCCACCTGCGTGAACCCCAGAATAAGTGATCAGTTCACCCTCAATCAGTCAATGCAGAGACAGAGTTCTCAATGGAATAACAATAAAGATGGAACTCAAATCGATTTGTGCAGAGGTTTTACAGTTTGCTGCAGGCAGTCAGGATGGCCGAGTGGTCTAAGGCGCTGCGTTCAGGTCGCAGTCTCCTCTGGAGGCGTGGGTTCAAATCCCACTCCTGACATTGATTACCTTTTTCCTTCGCGAGGCACCATCCAAACACAAGAAATCTCTCACCTGGCAACACAAGGGCAGCAGATGCAGGGAAACAACGACCATCTCTAAGTTCCAGTCCGAGACACACATCATCCTGAATTGGAAACATATTGCCGTTCCGACGGTTCACAATCCTGGAAATTCCTCAAGAACGGCAGTGTGTGCACAGATACCACATGAACTGCACTGGCTCCAGAATTAATTCATCACCAATTACTCAAAGATAATTAATTTGGAGAGTACAGGCTTCCCGGGTCAGTGACACACATATCCCGCATGAAGGAAATATTTTTTTAAAAAAATTCAATCGCCCCATCTAAAAAACACTCCTGCCTTCAGAGCAGAAAACTGTGTGTATGAATCACACCCTGAACACGGCTACTTTTATACCAGATGTGTGTCTGAAAAGAGTAAATGGAACCAGCTCACGATAAACCGCTCAATGTTTAAGGGAAGAGTTTCACTGAGTGATGTGTGTGATTCCCTCTGATGTGCTTGATGAATATCGGGGGAAAGTGGGATTTGAAATCGGGGCAGTCAGAGCCCACTGTAGGATCCAATTATTTTTCTTTCATGAATCGATCCGGAATCCCACAGCATCTGTGGAGAGAGAAACAGTCGATCCAGTGTGAGGTCTGTATCTGAAATGTGAACTAGCTCTATTTTCACAGATACTTTCCATTACTGGTGGTAACTCTTTTTTTCACAAACACTACCAGATCTGGAACGTATTTCCAGCATTCCGCTGAACCAAAGTTAGCAATGTCAGGCTCTGTGGCTAATTTGGTTAAAGCGCCTGCGGAGTAGCGGGCATATCCTTGTTTCAAATCAGTGTGCAGGTACACTGTCAATATCACCAATTTCACAAATACACAAGATCTGGAGCGACTTTCCAGCATTGGAAATTACCGAGAGTCTGTGCGGTTTAGTTGTTTAAAGCGCATTTTCCCGTAAACAGGGAATCGGAAGCTCAAATCCCAGTCGAGCCTGCCTGCCTTTCACCCGCTCTTTGCAGTTGTTCAAGTCACAATTCTCTTTCTTGCTGGTCAATATTGCCTTTCTCTTCACAGTGAATGATCTCCAAAGATGAAACGAAATCATATTTCGAGACTCCTCACGAATATCCCGACTGTTTGTCTTAGCTATGAGGAGAGATTGGGTAAACTGGGGTTGTTCTCCCTGGAAAGAGAGGCGAGCTAATGGAGGTGTATAATATTATGAAGGGTAAAGATAGGGCGAACAGTGGAAGCTTTTTCCCAGGTCGGAGGTGACGAACACAACGGGTCACAAGTTCAAGGTGAGGGGGACAAAATTCAACACAGAGATCGGGGGATGTATTTTACACAGAGGGTGGTGGGGGTCTGGAATGCACTGTTAAGCAGGGTGGTTGAGGCAGACACGCTGGGATCGTTTAAGACTTATCTGGATAGCCACATGAACAGACTGGGAACAGAGGGATACAAACGAATAGTCTAGTTGGGCTCATGAGCGGCGCAGGCTTGGAGGGCAGAAGGGTCTGTTCCTGTGCTGTATTGTTCTTTATTCTTTATTTATTTACACGATTCAAATATTTTCATCAACTTGTATTTTAAATAAAAACATCTGTTTTTCAATAAACCGAACGATGTAAATTCCACAAACACAGCGTTGTTTTTTTTTCCCCCTCAGGAAATTTCTAACAGTTAAATAACCTTAGAATCATACAATCCCGATAGTGCTGAAGAAGACCATTTTGCCCATCGAGTCTGTACCGACTCTCCGATTGAGAATCGCATACAGGACCTATCCACGCGGCGCCACGCATCCACCACCTAATCTATTTATAGAAACATCTTGGGACCAAGGAACAATCCAGCATGGCCAATCCACCCAACTTGTTCATCTTTGGACTATGGGAGTAAACCAGATCACTTGGTTTCCTGACATAACTTGCCTGGGTCAATATAGATTGAACAGCACTGCAGAAGGTTAGCACCATCCAGGACAAAGCATCCACTTCATTCGCTTCCCACGCTTAAAAATTCACTCCCTCCACTCCCGACACACAATGGCAGCAGTGTGCACCATCTACACGATGCACTGCAGCAACTCAGTAAGGCTCCTTTTCCAGCAGTTTCCAAACCCATGACCACGACAGTCTGGAAGGACAAGTGCAGCAGACACATCAGAATAACACAACTACATTGCAGAGCAGTGATATTTATTTATTGATTTATGCATTGCTTGTTGAGCGTGTGTGTTCTTTAACTTTTTTTTCTCTTCCAGAAGAAGTGAAATATCGAATTGAAAAAGATGTTACTATTTCTAAGCCAAGCAGCGAATACTGTATCAAACTTTAAGAAAATCCCTGGGGATTTGCGATTTATTCCCGAGTTAGGGGTTTCTCTGAGAGTAAACAGAAACAGCATGGAGAGATGGCAGAGCAGGAAATGTCGGTGCTGAAGCTGAATCACATCAATGAAGCAGCAAACTGTTTGCGACGAATCTGATCAAAAATCCGACGCTGGTGGGACTCAAAACCACAACCTTTGAATAACTAACTTGTTATTATTTAGAAATCCAACGCACTTTCCATTGCGCCACAGAGCCACGCGCATGGAGCTTACTTTGCTTGTCCATATATGGATTTTTGACAATGTAGAAAATATTCATAAGTTTAATAACTTCATACTTCAAACGTCAAGAATTGTTAAGATGAACTTAATTGATTGCAACTCATGTTGGAACATCTTATTTCTGTTGAGAGAGTTGTGGAAATACTCACCTTTATACAGGAAATGTATCCATCACAGAATGATGTCTCTCTCTTCCTCATTCCCCTGTATAGCTTGGAGTCAAATTTCACAGGCCTGATAACCGGGAGACACATTCTACTCCACCTGTCACAGGGCTGATCAGAACCTGTTCCCTATTCCAGTAAAACATCTGCACAGAACACAACGCAAAGCTGGAAGCTGGAAATCTGGAACAAAAACAGAAAATGCTGGAAATGCAGGACATAGATAGGCTGGTAGCTTGGGCAGACAGACGGCAGATGAAATTCAATCCTGATAAATGGGAGGTGATGCATTTCGGGAGAAAGAATGTAGAGGGGAGGTATATGATAAAGGGTAGACCTATTAAGAGTATAGAAACGCAGAGGGACCTGGGCGTGCAGGTGAACAAGTCTCTGAAGGTGGCAGAGCAAGCGGAGAAGGTTGTGAAGAAAGCATATAGTATGTGAGCCTTTATAGGAAGGGGTATAGAGTACAAGAGCTGGCCTTTAATGTTGCAGTTGTATAAAACGCTGGTTAGACCTCATTTGGAATACTGCGTCCAGTTCTGGTCGCCTTACTACCGGAAGGACGTGGAGACTCTAGAAAGAGTGCAGAGGAGGTTTACCAGGATGCTGCCTGGTATGGAAGGTCTGAGTTACGAGGAGAGATTAGGCAAATTGGGACTGTTTTCCTTAGAAAGACATAGACTTAGAGGAGATCTGATAGAGGTGTACAAGATTTTGAAGGGGATAGATAGACTAAACAGGGTTAAGCTTTTTCCTAGGATGGACTCAAATAGCACGAGGGGTCACGGGCTTAGGGTGAGGGGGGTAAGGTATAATTTGGATGCTAGAGGGAGTTTTTCACACAGAGGGTGGTGGGGGTATGGAATGCGCTGCCAAGTAAAGTGGTGGAGGCAGGTACTCTGGAGTTATTTAAGAAATACTTAGATGGGCACATGAACAGAATGGGAATGGAGGGGTATTGAAAACTGATTTAAAATAGGGATCATGAGCCTTGGGAGTCCCTGGGAAGTGTGTAAATAGATGATGATATTGATGTACTTGTTTTTATCCTACAGGTGCTTTGTTCCACCTTGTTGTCTAACGAGGGGCATACACGCGATGGGTCGTGAGAGGACTGCTCTTGGACCTTTTTCGAGAGTATCCTACTGCTTCACGTCTTTAGTGTACGCTTGACCTGGACCATCTGATGGGCAACCTCTAATCATCTTATATGTTTCAATAAGGTAAGATGAGTCTGGGCAGCATAGACAAGTTGGGCCGATGGGGCTGTTTCCATGCTGTAAACCTCTATATCATAGAGCACAGCACGAAAAAAAGTGAAACACTTTGCACAACAACAGTGAACATCTCTGAACAGCAGAGAGCACAGTTACACAGCAGGAAATACATTTACAAACATATTTAGAAGAGAAAACGCCTTTCAAACATCAAGTATTTAATTCCGTTTCTGTCGATACACGTGTACAAACAGCTTCTTTTGCTGTTTTTGTGCGGGTCTTTCTCTTCTCTTTATTCCTGGTGTTCCGTGGAATTTTGTGACACTGAGCCTCCTGTCACTGGGGCTGGTGTTAACAAGCTGCGAGTGAATATCTGACTGTCTACATTGATAGGCAGCGGAGATAGGTGGAGGAGGTAGGGGGAGAGAGGGGAGATAGGAGGGAGAGGGAGAGGGAAGGGAAAGGGGACAGTGAGGAGGAGGGAGGGGGAGGGAGGAAGAGGGAGAGGGAGGGAAAGGGAGGAGGAAGGGGACGGAGGAAGAGGGAGAGGGGGAGGGAATGCGAGGAGGGGGAATGGGAAGGGGAGGGGGAGGGGAGAGGGACGCGCAGGGGGAATGGGAGGAATGAGGAAGGGGAGCTTACATTAACACTGCAATGAAGGTGATGTGTACTTCTTCGAATTGCCACAGTCGGGCACCTGTTCGGGTCAGTGCACCTAACTAGATGAAGTCCAATGCAGAGAAGTGAGAGTTGATTCATTTTGAGAGTGTGGAGAAATAAAAGGGGAAACTCTTAAGGAAATGCAAGAGCAGAGGGATCTCAGTTTCAAAGTAGGAAAGTCATTGAAGATGGGTGGGCATGTTGAGAGAGCAGGGAACAAAGCTTTCCTGAGGGAAAGAAATCTGAGAGAAGCTGTAGAGGGACAGGTAGCATTGAGGAAGCAGATGTGCTGCAGAAGGACTTTGACAGGCTGGGAGAGTGGGCAGAGAAATGGCAGATGGAGTACAATGAGGAACAGTGTGAGGTTTTGCACTTTGGAAGGAGGAATGGAAGCGTAGATTATTTTCTAAATTGTGGAATGCTTAGGAACTCATAAACACAAAGGGAGTTGGGAGTCCTTGTTCAAGATTCTCTGAAGGTAAACGTGTAACTTCAGTCGGCAGCTGGGAAGACAAATGCAATGTCGAGAGGGCTAGAATACAAGAGCACAGATATACTTCTGAGGCTAGCAAAAGCTCTGGTCAGACCCCGTTTGGAGCATTGTGAGCAGACAGGTGCTCTAGTTTCCCCCCACAATCCATTACTAGGGTAAGTGGATTTGTCATGTTAAATTTATCCTATTGCCTCCACGTAGCTTTAGATTAGGAGGATTAATAAGTTAAATATGTGAGGTTGAGTGGATAGGTCAGAGAATCAATGCAGACTCAATAGGCCCAATGGCCACCTTTTGCAATGTCGGGATTCAATGATAGAAGTTTTCATGTTTCAGTCAAGAGCTCATCAAGAACCAGGGGAAGAATATAAAAAAAAATGCCAAAATTGAACCGATGCAGTGCCTAATGTACACATCTTTGGAAACTAAACGAACATTTAATATGTCCAATCCATCTCACCTTTATATCTTTGAGCCATGGAAATAAACGAGAGCACTCAGAGGAACCCCTGGGGGGGAATGTACAAAATCTGCACAGTCAGCAAAGGTCAGGAACAAATCCCGGCCTCTGGGGCGATGAGGCGGGAGAGAGGGATTAGATAGCGTGCATTTTCAATAAGGCAATGCAGACCTGATGGCCGAATGGGCTGTTCCTGCATTATAAAGATTCTGAGATTTCAGAATAAGAAGCATGACCCCGTTGAATTCAGCTTGAGACGCTATGTAGTTCACTTCTGATCCGATTTATTGTGCTGCTGTGTACAGAAAGCTGCTAATTGATTTCTCATTGTTAAATCAGAATTTACTCCAAATACCCTTAGTGCATCAAGCCTGTGCTAAGTGACAAACACTGACTCGTGATTAAGCAATGTGTCAATTTTAAGATTCTGATCCGTATTTCCAAATCCTTTCATGTCCTCAGGTTTTCTTCCCTTTCATCATCTCCAACCCAACAATCCACTGATTCTGCCTTCGTGAGCATCTCTGATTTGATTCACTCCACCAGTGATGATCGTTCTTTCAATCCTCTGGGTCTCAGCTCTGGAATTCCCTCACTAAACAGCCCTGATTCCAGCTTGCTTTCCTCTCGTTCATTTTTGTCGCCTCTTCCCTTCAGTTATTTCCTCCTTCCTTTCCCGCAACTTTCGCAACCTCTGACTTTCCGCACTCCTTTTGCCGGCCATCAACGTATTACAATTATACATCTATAATTATCGGTGCGGCTCTGCTTTAAGGATTCATTGGGCCTCCAGCGCTTTGATTTTTCATTGGTTTCAACCCCGGATCGAATTGAATGACGCAATGACGCTGGGCTGGGAGTGACGCTGTGCGAGTTGCACATTCGCGGCGCATTCCGAACGGTCAGTGCGTTACGATTGGCTACAGAAGATGTCAATCATATCGGGGCGTTTGTTGTTAGCAACGCGTTCTATGATTAGTTACAATTGGGGGCGTCATTATTATTGTTCGCAGTCCAGTGGGATGGAGCTCGCGGAATGGACAATGCTGTTGTCAGTCAATTAACGGAGAGCGGCCATTGGATAAGGGTGAGGCGGCAATTTCTGATTGGTTCCCCAGCTGCCGGTCACAGGCGGTGGGCGGGGATTTCCCCTGGGCCCATCAGACACCGCGCGGAGCGGCAGCGAATGTCCCGCCACTGGATTCAGTCCCCGGGCCCGGATCCTGAGGCCGCGGCGGGGCTCCGGATCGGGGAAGGGTTTCGGTAGAGGGAATCCCGTCCCGCCCGGCTGGAAATGGGGCGGCCCGGTGGCACAGTGGTTAGCACCGCTGCCTCACAGCGCCAGGGAGCCGGGTTCGATTCCGGTTTGGGTCACTGACTGGGTGGAGTTTGCACGGTCTCCCCGTGGGTTTCCTCCGGGATCCTCCCACAGCCCAACGATGAGCGGGTGGGTGGATCGGCCGTGCTAAATTGCCCCCTTAGTGTCCGGGGGACCAGCTCGGGTAAGTGCATGGGGTTATGGAGATAGGACCTGGGTGGGATTGTGGTTGGTGCAGACTCGATGGGCCGAATGGTCTCCTGCACTGCCGGATTCTATAAATCCGCAGCTCAGTTTCATTTGCAGCTTCCTGTATAAACATGTCAAGTTGCAGTTCTGCAATGGCAGCACTGGACTAGAGTCAGACCAATCAGCACAGAAACTGGAATCTTCCTGTGCTCTGTGTGTCAGCCTCAGTGCCACACAGGGTTACAGCACCTCACTTTTGGCAATGTTAATTGCCCCTTAGTGTCAGAGAGACCAGCTGGGGGAAGTGATGGAGGTAGAAGTTGGATGGGATTGTGGTTGGTGTAGATTTGATGGGCCAAATGTCCTCCTCCTGTAGTATTGGATTCTATAAATCCGTAGCTCAGGGTTTCAATGGCAACTTCCTGTGTAAACTTGTCACGCTGAAGTTCCCCAGTCTCAGCAGTGGGAGCACTGCAAACATCCTGGAGTCAGACAAATCAGCACAGAAACTGGGATTTTTCTGTGAGTTGTGTGTGTGGCTCAGGCCACACACAGTGTTAGAGCACCTCAGTTTGCAGAGGCCACAGTAAGATACTGGGATCATCCTGTGTTCTGTTCTGGGGTGGGTCTTGGTTACTGTGAGTGAATTTCCCTTATTGTTTGGTTCTAATTACAGCCTCTCTTTCTCTTACAGTCAGTCTGGGTGTTCCTGACTGAGCAGAATGGCCTGACCTCACCACACACATTAAGATGGAGGAGTTGCTGTTTGGGATGAAGATGACTGAGAATTCCAACCTTCTCTGCATTTGTTACTGAGAGCCAGCCCTTCATTCATCATCAGTTTTCCCAGGATGTCAGGATTGTTAGCATCTTCATCTGCTGTGCACACTGACGTGACAGTGGGAAGGTATTGGAGCAGGATGGTGCAGTCAACTATGTCAAAGGTGTGGACAGTTTGAGAAGGATGAGGAGGGATTGTTCAGCTGGGTAAGTCTGCACTCACCTGGTTCCATTCTTATCTTTCTGGTCATATACAGAATGGTTTCTCTTCCCACTCCTGTTCTATTATCGCCCAAATTGCTCAAGGATCTAACCTTGCTTCTCTTTTAGTTTTCATCTACATTTTCCCCTCAGTGACATTATCTGAAAGCACAGTGTTAGTTTTCACATGTATGCTGATAACACCCAGCTCTACCTCACCATCATCTCTCACAACCAATCCCCTGTTATTAAATTATTAGACTCCTTCTCTGACCTCTAGCACTGGCTAAACAGAGAATTCCCTCAATTAAATAACTTCAAGACCAATGTTCACATCACAAATTCTGTTCCCAGTCACTGACTCCATCTCCCACCGGTCAATGTCTGAGGTTGAAACAAACCCTCATCATCTTAGCACCTCATTAGACTCGGAAATGAGATTCTGACCACATATCTGTTCCTTCACCAATATCACCTATTTCCTGTTCTGTAACATTGTAATACCTCAACTCACCCGTACCTGAAAGTCTCATCCGTGTTTTTGTTACCACTAAACTTGACAATTCAAACACACTCCTGCCCAGCAGATTCCTTTCCCTGAACGGCATTAGTAAACCAGATAGAGTTTAATAACAAGCAACAATTAGATTTTTAATTGCAGATTCACACTAAATTCAAATTTCACTATCTATCCTGTTGGGCTTTGTACCCAGGTCCCCAGAGCATTACCCAGAGTCTCTGGAACACTAGCCTATGACACCACTGCCTCTCTTAATCAATGATAGGATTGGAATTTAAACTCATGCCTCTTGCAGCAACCGTGACCTGAACACAGCACATAGATAACTCAACCATCCTGATACAGACTATCGGTTTCACTCTGGTCCCACTTTCTGGTTCCCCACATTATTTCCCAGTCTCAGTCTCTAAGGAGCTTATGTTCATTTTTGCCTTTTCCTTCATTTTTATATATTTAAAGAAGTTCTTCCTGTCTCTTTTTATATTACTTGTTCATTTGCATTTGTAATTCATCTTCTCCCACTTTAGTTTTTTTTAGTCATCATTTTTGATTTTAGAAACTTCCCCAATGCTCTGTCTTACCGCTAATAACCGCAACATCCTATATTCTTCTTTCAGTTTAATGCAATCTTTAAGTTCCTTGATTAGCCATAATTAATTCATTCCCTTCTAGAATTCTTGTTTGTCACTGGTATATAACATTAATGTATACCCATTTATATGGGTATATTATATGTTATATAATATCATAGTATATATAATATAAGCCATTAATTTTTGCCCTTTTCCCATTTTTCTTCCCTTTGCCTCTATTTTCAGCTATTTTCTTTTTCTGTATGTACACTGTGTCCCTTTCTGTCACACTCTGGGCATCATTACCTAAAGAGCTGCCATATCCTTTTGCTTAGTTAACTTATATATCCCTTCCCATCCCATTCCCCTTACCCCTTCTTGATTAAAGCTCTCTCTCCTTTCCTAATTATGCAGTTTGTAAGAACACTGGTCACAGCATGGTTCAGATGTAGACTGTCCCGACAGAACAGCTCCCCTCCTTTCCCCAGTATTGATACCAGTGGCCATGAACTGAAACCCACTTCTTCCTCATCAGTCTTTCAACCACGTATTTATCTCTCGAATTTGATGTATCCTTTGTCAATTTGCACAAGGTTCAGGCAATTATCCAGTGATTATAACTTTAGTACCAATCTCCTCAAACTCTCCATGCAGAACCTCTTCCCTCATTTTACCTGATTGATAGTTGCCATGTGGACCTTCCCCCTCCCACTGCAAGTTCCTCTCCAGCCAGGAGCAGTTGTCCTGAACCCTGCCACAAGACCGGCTACAGAGAACAATGTTACTTCCCCTCACTATAGTGTCCACTCTTTCTCATGTGCTTCCCTCACTTGAATGGCATCTTATACCACAGTGCCAAGGTCAGTCAGCTCATCCACCCTGCAGCCCCAACTCTCATCCATATTGGGTGACCAGGACGGCACCCAATATTCCTAGTGGAGCCTTACCAATGTATTGTACAACTTCAACATGACGTCCCAATTCCTATGTGAGGATAAATGGGCCAGTACATTGCATTACCATTCCTATAATTGTTAATGAAGTGAAAGGTTGGTGTTTAATGAAATGCCCCAGGGGGAAATCTGCTGGAATGTAACAACACTGCAAAATCCTCAATTATTGTTGTTTCTGCTCAACCAGCCCTAAAAGCTTGGAAGATGGAAGTTCCTGATTTGTCTGAAGATCGAGGTGAAAAGGAGCCGAGTTTCAACAAGTTGCTGACAGACATCAACAGTCATCTGCTTTAGAGCAAGGCGACCCTCGAACAGGGCATTCAGAGTAACCAAGACCCTGGAACATCACCGCTGCTGGAGAACAGAGAAGGTGTGAGGCAAGGCAGGATGTTCAAATGGTGGAAGATGGGACTGAATCATTGATGGAGTTTCCTACTCTGGTTCTGACTCCTTCTGACATTGATGGACAGTTTGAAGTGGAGGAAATTAGTCAGGATGGAAGTGGTGACGAGATTCACAGTCACTCCCTCAGCTTCGAGACCATGTTTAAGGCAATCTGTGCAGCGACTCCACTCTGGGCCGAATGTCAGATCAGCTCACCAGACGGAAGGAGACCTGGAGCACAGACAAGGCCATTCAGTCCCAATACTTCCTTAAACGCTCTGCTGGGCAGCTCAAAAACTGAAGGCCGGGATTCAAGCCACGTTACACAGGTGACTGGGAAAAGCCCCATCGGATTAATCAGCCCACTGACCCACACTGGAAAGACTAAAAGCCCCACAGAGGGACGTCAACATGAATTTTCACTTTTAATGTTTCTTCTTTATTCTAACCAATATCCTGTGTTTGTGTAATTATCTTAAATGTTTCACATTAAAACAAATACTCAGAATATTTAGCATTGCTGGAGAAGTGTAACCGGGAACGATGCCCTGTTCATTCAGTTTGGGGAACACTTCCTGACAGAGGAAGATTGGGACATGACAGCTTCTCCCTATCAGCTCCTTCCAATTCCCTCCACAATCCTGAACACCTCCATCAAATCTCCTCTCAACCTTCTCTTCATCAAAGACCTAAATTCTCCAATCTGCCGATATAACTGAACTTCCCCATCCAAGGATCCATGCCCAGAGATTTATTGCATCCTTTCTAATGCCTTCACACCCTTTCTAAACACTGCTGTCCAGATCAGATGTAATACTCCAACTGAGGCCAAACCAGGGTTTTATACAGCTTTCCCATAAATTGTTTGCTCTTGTAAGCTCTGCCCCTACGTATAAAGCTCACAATCCCAAATACCTTAGTAACCACACTCTCAACCTGCCACCTAAACAGCAATTATTAGTGTCACATTTAACTGCAGGTCCTGTGTTCCTGCAAGCCTTTACAATCGTATCATTTCTTTTATATTGTCTCTCCCTTTTTTTGCCACTGAAATAAATCATGTCACACTTCTCTGATTTAAATTGGTCTTGTTTGACCAATCTGCAAACTGTCTATGAAACTATGAGCTTTAGCACTACCCCCTCACAGTTCACAATGCTGCCGTGGATTGTGTAATTATCACAGTTTGAATGTGTGCTCTGTACAGCATTGCCGATGTCTCTAATATATTATCAGGAAGAGCAGGATTCCTAACACCAACCATCCTGGTATCCCACTTTAACCCAGCTCCATTCCAAATAAAAACATTTCCCACTGCTGTGTTTCCTGTCACTCAGTCAG
Source organism: Sphyrna mokarran (assembly GCA_024679065.1). Taxonomy (NCBI): domain Eukaryota; kingdom Metazoa; phylum Chordata; class Chondrichthyes; order Carcharhiniformes; family Carcharhinidae; genus Sphyrna; species Sphyrna mokarran. The sequence goes on along the minus strand of JAGIQG010000039.1, from coordinate 11,004,463 downwards.
TTTCCTATCCATGTTGCTACTGTCCCTTTTATTCTATCAGCTCCAAATATTCCCACAAGTTTGCTGTGTGTCCGTTTATTTGTAAAATGCTTTTTGACAGTCCATGCTCACATTAACTGCATTACCCTCATCAATCTTTTCTGTTACCGTTATTAAAATCTCGGGCAAGTTAAATATGGTTCTGTTTTAATAAGTGAGTGTTAATTTTATCAGCAATTATTGTTTGGAGAATATTCCACGTTGCTGAGGTTAAACTGATTGGATTTGGTTGGCTTATCCTCACAGCCTTTTCTGAAGGAATTTACCATTTACGATTCACCAGTCCTCTGGACCACTGAAATAACTAGCGAGGATCAGAAATTTTGGTCAAGGCCTCCGCAATTTCCATCTATATTTTCCTCAGTATCCATGGATCTGTCTCTTCCAGTCACAAGAACACAGAAAATAAGCGCAGACATTGACCATGTAGCTCATCAATAATATTCCTCCATTCAAGGTTGGCACAGTGATTTGCATTGCTGCCTCACAGTATCAGGGAACTGGGTTCAATTGCAGACTCAAGTCATTGTCTGTGTGGAGTTTGCACATTGTCCCCTTGTCTGCATGGGTTAGGTTGATTGGCCATGCTGAATTGACCCTTAGTTTAGGGGATTGAGGTTACAAGAATAGGGCTTGATGGGCTGAATGGCCTCCTTCTGCATTTGTAGGGATTGTATGAATCAATACAATTGTGATTTATGCCATATAGTGCAAAACATAGAGCCACAGCATTATAACAAGAAAAGCAACAACATTGGAAAATACATAAATAGAAATCTCACTATATTTCTGACACATTTTCTAAAAGTCATTACATTTTCAGCATCAAAATCAGGTAAAACATTTGAAACATCAACAATCCTATCTTGAAATTCAACAATCCATACTTTCCATTTTCCTGGTTACACATCTTTGCACTCTCTCTATAAGCTGTATATCTCTGAAAGTGTGGGCTCCAAACTGTGGGAGCAGACTCCAGATGTGGACGTACCAGCTTCTTTTTCAGTTTCAGATCTCAGGTTTCAACTCCACTTTAAGTGCAATCAAGTCGATAAGGTTGTTAAGAAGGCATACGGAGTCTTAGCTTTTATTGGTAGGGGCATTGAATTTCGGAGCCGCAACATCATGTTGCAACTGTACAAAACTCGAGTGCGGCCGCACTTAGAGTATTGTGTGCAGTTCTGGTCCCCGCATTATAAGAAAGATGTGGAGGCATTTATAAGAAAGATGTGTCTCCAATGTGGAGACATTGGAGAGGGTACACAGGAGGTTTACCAGGATGTTGCCTGGTATGGAGGGCAGGTCTTATGAAGAGAGGCTGAGGAATTTGAGGTTGTTTTCGTTAGAAAGAAGGCGGCTAAAAGGAGACCTTATTGAAACATATAAGATGATTAGAGGTTTAAATAGGGTGGACAGTGATAGCCTTTTTTCCTAGGATGGAGAAAGCTAGCACAAGGGGACATAGCTTTAAATTAAGGGGTGGTAGTTATAGGACATATGTCAGAGGTAGGTTCTTTACCCAGAGGGTGGTAAGGGTATGGAATGCCCTGCCTGCTGCAGTTGTAGATGCGCCAAGTTTGGTGGCATTTAAGAGGTTAGTTGATAAGTTTATGGACAAAAAGGGAATGATTTAGGTTAGAGGGTCATTGCTTTTTCCTAATTGGTCGGTGCAACATCGAAGGCCGAAGGGCCTGTTCTGCGCTGTAATGTTCTATGTTCTATGTTTACTCCTCACTTCTTGACTCCCTGAGAAACTAAAATTTGACTGTTTCAGCCTTAACTGCAACAGAATCCCTCAGTGCAGATGGAGACCATTTGGCCCATTGAGTCTGCACCAACTCTGATACACCATCCCACCCAGAACCTGTCTCAGTAACCCCACATATTTATCCTGCTAATTCCCTTTACCATTTGGGAAACAAAGGGGCAGTTTAGGGTCAATCCACCTAATGTTTGGAATGTGGGAGGAAACACAAACACAAGGAGAATGTGCAAACTCCAGAGACAATAACCAAAGATAGAACTGAACCAGGGTCCCTGGTGCTTTGAGGCAGCAATGCTCACCACTGTGCTACCCATAGTGTATTCAAAAATGGAGCATGTCAAAGGATCACAACACAATGTTCTCCCTGTGTCTGCATGGATTTAATTTGGGTGCTCCAGTTTCCTCCCACAGTCCAAAGATGTGCAGATTAAATAGATTAGACATGACAGATTGCCCTCAGTGTCTCAAGATGTGCAGGTTAAGGGGGTTCGCCATTGTACACGTCTGAAAGATGTTCTTTCTGAGATTCCGCACAGATACGACTGACTTCCTTCCAGACTGTGGAGTTTCTATGGATCTGATGGATATTCGGTGCTCCCTTTTATGAAGCCAAGGATCCCATCCACTTTCCTAATGACTCTTAAAATCTCTCACCTTCAAAGATCTCTCTGAACCTCAGTTCCCTCTGAGCCTGCACACTGTTTCGAACTGAACCATTCAGTTTCTATTGCCTCTCTCCATCTCTTCTGTCAAAATGCAGCACTGTTCCTGAGTGTGGGATTAATAATGTGTCTCTGTTACAACAGCAGTGAGAACTGAGACTGCAGCTTCCATTTCTCCAAGAGAATTTCACTGGATAAAACCAGATGTTACAAGGATTCTTTCACTGAGACATTGTCTGGCTGTCTGTGTCTCTCTGCCCTAACTCACTCTGTCTCTGTCTATCCCTCCACCTCCTCTCATCAATTCTATATTAAGGTGGGATATTGTTGTTTAGTGCACACAATCTGTATCTCCATCTGATCAAACAGAATTCAGCTTGTGAACAATATAATCATTTCAACCAGCTCTGGGTTAACCTAGGCACAGCTCTGATTGGCTGCAGCCCCCTGAATCTGGGGAACAGACACTGTGAGCATCGCTGGCCTCAGAGGCTTTCACAGTTACTGAGCTGAGAAACTCCAACTAATCCCCGAGAATCCACAGCACAGAGCGAGAGGAGAGGAAAACCTGTCCTGGGAGCTGTCAATCTGAGACAATCTGAGACCTGTCAATGAGCAGATGTGAACCTGCCCCTTCTATTCCCAATCTGCTTAACCCTCTCTCCCACACATTGTCTGTACTTTAAAACTTGATGACCTGTAAAGACTCACATTCCAGCCATTATTTTGTAAATTGAGTTTGTGTCTTTATCTGCCCTGTTTGTGGACAGAACTCCCACTCACCTGATGAAGGAGCAGCGCTCTGAAAGCTTGTGGCGTGTGCTACCAAATAAACCTGTTGGACTTTAACCTGGTGTTGTGAGACTTCTTACAATCTGTTATAATCAGAAGTTCCTAACGCCCAATAATGGCCAGTTTGTAGCAATGTGTTTGAATGAACACAATGTTGCATTGTCTAAGCAACATTTTGAAATTCTCATTCACTGTATTCTGATGAAATGGCCCATGTATCATTCCATAAGAATCTTACTCTGACATAAGACATTGTTTTATCCTGGTACACCTGATTTTTTTTTTCATTCTGCACACTCTCTGATTTTGCTCATGGAACCGCAAAGAACCCGAGAAGGGAACAGCACATTCGGCCTATCTTGTCCGTGCCAGCCCAAGGACACCCAGGTGTCCTTTCCAGGTTCATCTTCCTGCATCCGGCTCGGAGCCATGCAGCTGAGAAAGGATGATGGCGATCCGAATACTTCATACCAAAAAATATCAGTTGGCTTTTCAGCTCTGAGGCTGCCTGACGCCACTTCCAATCAGAATCGCTGCGAACAGGGTTTGAACCTGCACGGATAAAGTGGAAATTGGATTTCAAGTCTAGCTCCTTAACCATTCACCATCGCAGCTGCACATTGACCAAAGTAATATAACCACCTCAGTAACATTCATATGAACTTCATCAGGCACCGGGATTGTGCAGAGCACAGAGTGTGAGCTGAAATGTGTTCCTCTATTTTTATTTTGTATCTTTGTCTCTGACGGAGAACTCATTAATCAGGTCAGAGACTTGTTTTCCTATTTCAATTTTTTTCCCCATTAGAAATGAATTAGGCCCGAATAATAATAATAAAAACAATCTGCTAGTTTATTATTGTCAACTTCGCTGTTTTATCCACTCGGTTTGAAACGTGGATAAATTTCTGAATAAATCGCCAGTGCGATGGCCGGTAATGGAAGTTTGGAGGGAAGCTCTTGTAACCCCTATAACCACCGTCAGCCTTAACTGCAATAGAATCCCTCAGTGCAGATGGAGGGCATTTGACCCATTGAGTCTGCACCAACTCTCTGATACACCATCCCACCCAGAAGCTGTCTCAGTAACCCCACATATTGATCCTGCTAATTCACTTTACCATTTGGAAAACAAAGAGGCAGTTTAGCATGGTCAATCCACCTAATGTTTGGAATGTGGGAGGAATGCGGGAGCTTCGGTTTCCTCCCACATCCCAAAGATGTGCTCTTAGGCTAATTGGCAAAACAAATTCACCCTAAATTGTCTCAAATTTGGTTTTTAATCCATAGATCTATAAACATGGACAGGGATCGCGGGTAGAGGTGGGAAGATCGGGGTGTCGGCGCGGGCTCGTTGGGCCGAAGGGCCTGTTTTGTTCTTTGTTAAACACAAACACCGCTTAAACAGGCGCTGTTTTCATTGTTCAGAATTATCTTCCTTGCTGATTTCTCGGTTCTGTGTCTGCCTGAAACAGCGGAAATGAACACTTCAGAATCAAACCCGCTGCGAGCAGGGCTCGAACCTGCGCGGGGAAACTGCATTGGATTTCAAATCCAACACCTTAACCACTCGGCCATCGCAGCTGCGCATTTACCAGAGCGATATAATCTCAGTAACGTTTATATTTGTTCCTCTACTTTGTATCTTTTTCTCTGACACTTATTCGGCCAGAGACTTGTTTTCCTATTTCAATATTTTTTCATTACGTGCGAACAAAACAATGAAAAAGAAAAATCTCTATTTTATTTCACTCCTGTCAAATGTTGCATTCGCCCTGTTTTTGTCCACGTAGTTTAAAACACAAGAAGCCATTGATAAGGTTCAAGATAAATTCCCAATGCGATGGCCGGGAATCGAACCCGGGTCAACTGCTTGGAAGGCAGCTATGCTCACCACTATACCACCATCGCTCACACTGCATAAAGAGCCCTCATTTTAATCAGTTATAATTGCGGAATTACTTTATTTACTGATTTCATCCGGCGTGAGGTGTGTCCACAGCACAGTTTGTAAACTGAACCTGTTTTGTCTCGTTTTTCTGGACAGTTTAAACCACCTGTTTCACTATTGTTTCTGACTGGGAACTCATTGATTACTTTTGAGGCCTGTTCTTTCATTTAAACAACTGAAAGCAAATTGAAGCTGGATTTTCCATTAGAAACACACTGATGACGAGACTTTTTAGTGAATTTTATTTCAAGAATGCCCACTTACTGTTGTAACCCGTGATAGCTAAGTAAATAACTCACCACAGTGATGGTCAGGAACTGACCCTTGGTCAAATGCTCGCACCGTCACCACTCCATCACCATCGCTCACCTGGCTCTGCCACCCACTCTGTAAGAAAGTCCCGCTCTGACAGTCAATCTCGTTCCCTCCAGGTCCAATCGGAGGATGGTCAGAAACTGTCACTGTCAGAAACTCCATTATCAGCGAGTGTGGGATGATTATTTAACTGGTACATTCCAAGCTCCAGGACGACATGGTGAGGGACGCGCTGAAGCTTGGGGCAGCCGCCGCAAAGGCACAATGAGGAAAGGCCACATTATAAGGCCTTTTAACGGAGGCAGACTGAGGGCCCGGGAACTGCAGAATACTCTCGGCCTGCGTAACTGTCTGCAAATCTGACAAACAACAGCACACAGTAAATTTTGCGGCATGTAAATAGTTTTAAGTTTTGAAATGTAATGACTGTAATTTGCATATTACTGTAAAAATCCTTTTATTCTGCACTGTTTGCAAGTTTTAGACATGTAGGTTTTCAATTGTTTAACTAAAATTTTTATGAATAAAGTATAGTTTTGAAAAAAAAAAGTCTGTGCTGTTGCTAAAACTGCGAGTTTCATTTGGGATTTTTCATTGACAGATCTCTTTATCTAATCTTCCATTTGTACCCAATAGTCTGTGTGAGCTTTTGATTGTTTCCAAATCTCTCAGTGATACAATTGATGTGTATGATTTATTTCATATCACTCAGATTCATGTCCTGTGAGTGAGTGCAGGAAACAACCTGGATTTTTCAGCTGTTGACGCTGAATATGTGATTCAGAACTATTCTCTTATTTATCAGTCTTTGGTATTTAGTGTGAGTATGGGACTAATTATTAATGGGATTAATAACCTTCAATCCCTGGGACAAGTTATCAATTTGGATTAGTTCCAAATATTTTTCCAACAACAGGCCACCAATGCAGTATGTTTTCAGCAAACAACGTGAGTCAGTTTCAGCCCAGGATTAAATCCCTGTCAGTGTGAACACCAGTGTGAAAGATAATGTATCTTTCAATCTGATACTAGATCGCTATGCAAGTTTCACTCGGGTTGTTCACATTGATTTGATCTGTGACACTCAGTCTGATTCTGAATAAGAATTTTGACATGAAGGTAAAATGGAGCTCAGTCTGGAATGGGTACAGTGTCTTCCATCTGGCTCAGTGTGAGTGAGGAGTTAGGATTAGTTTATAATTTATGGGTCATTTCATAGTCTTCAAATTGAAATTGTAACTTTTAGTTTCATAATCAGGGTGAGTTTTCAACTGGATTCTGAGTTTGTATCTCAGGTTTTCTCACTTTCAGAATATCTCAAACTGTGATTGTCCTTTCACATTTGTATCTAATGTATTTGTGAGAATACACTATGGGGATTAGTACAGCCACTTCCAAACCCCTGATGTGGGTGATATGACTGGGATTTAACTCGAATTTCAGAGAAACTTATGAAGGTTAATTCTGTAACATTTAACCAAAATACCGATTCACAGTTTAATCAGATATTTACTTTGAAGTTAAAACTGCTCTGTTGTGGGATTGACACAGTGATGATGTGATAATAATTTGGACTGAGATTTATGGATTCCCCGATCAGCGGGACTGATTTTGATTTGATGTCATATTGTGATATGTGGCACTATGCTGTGAAAACTCTGGTTTCTTGCGTGCTATACAGACCGTGCATACCATTCACACAGTATATAGGGAAGAAGGAAAGGAGAGGGTGCAGAATGTAACGTTAAAAATCCTTTTACCAGGAGTGGGGTTCGAACCCACGTGGACATACATCCATTGGATCTTAAGTCCAACGCCTTAACCACTCGGCCATCCTGGTACAAGAATAGGACCGGGACACAAGGCTGTCATTCCTGTTGGATTGAAAATGTGCCTCTGAAATTATTTCTGTTCTGGGAGACTGTGGAACTGATGAGGTGTCTGTGTCTCTGAGCTCGGAGTGTGTGTGAGAAGGAGCTGGCGACACTCTTCCCTGGAACTTGCGTGGAGGAAATATTTGATTTCTTCAATTAATATCTATGAAAACAAATCACATTGAATAACTCAAATCCAGATTGGGTCAGTTTAATAACTCAAATCCAGATTGGGTCAGTTTAATCTCTATTAATAATCATTGGGAGCGGTTTGTGAGGCTGCAGCCAGACTCCAGCTCTGATTGGTCACTCTCATTTCCGTCCAATTTTTAACCAATCACAAAGCGAGGTAGTAGAAATGGGAGGTTTTGATTGGTTTACATTTCCAAATGGGAAAAACCGCCAATTTCAGTGCAGGAAAAATACAAAATAACCGAACGCCTTAATGTTCAGGAAACTATTTCCATCTCACACTTTATCATCTTTTTATTGTATTTTCCCCTCACAGAATCCTGCCGCTATTTTAGGAACAGTTTGAATTTCTCAATCTCTTATCTGTAAGCGGCGGGAATCAGACCCCGTTCAGCAATTTAAAACGCAGCAAATCTCAGCTCAGTGGAAAAGCAGAAACAGAGAGATTACCAACCAAGCCCTTCACACAGGCTTCACAGGGACAGAGAGAAACGGCTGGTGTCTGATCCTCTCCCCTGAAAGCGGCCGGGAATGTTACAATGGGAAGTGCGGAGAGAATCCCAGGCTCTATCCCGCCGGTGGAACAGGCAGCTTTGTGTCCGGAGAATAGGGAGGGCCGGGGGGAAGCGGATATTAAAGCGCTGCAATGGACTCAGGTCCTGTGTGTGCACAAATCTCACTGATTCCGTCCTCTGGGAAAACCGCAGAATAAACAGATCAGCCCGAGAATAACTTCTTCATTCCCGTCTTTAGTCTGTTCCCGGAACGGTGCCCAGATAACTCGAGAATGAAAAAAAAACTTATTCTGAAACTAAATATAATTATTGTTAAATGTAAAAAATTACGTCCAAATATTGTTCTGCGCCTCATTGTCCGTGAGAAATCCTAGACTGGGGTTTATAATCCGCTCTCAGTTCAGTTTGATTCTCCCTTCAATGTGAAAGTGTGTGTAAGGGGCGGGTATGAAGTCCCATTCCCAGCATTCTGTAACGGGACAAATCTCTATCCTCCAGAAAGAGATTTCTCATTCACTCAATAAGGGAAAAGATGGCGCAGCTTTTTCACAGAGATTGTGGGGGGCTTTTAAAAGAGCCGTTGTGTTTGGTGTGTTTGTCAATCTTTGATGCTGTTTCTCCCTCTGGGGTAATTGTGTACTTGTATTTAAATTACCTTAGATACGGTGTTGGAAATGATATTTCTAACATGTAGAACATAGAACATTACAGCACAGAACAGGCCCTTCGGCCTTCGATGTTGCGCCGACCAATATAAAAAGCAATGCCCCTCCAAACTAAACCATTCCCTTCTCTTCCATATACTTATCAACTAACCTCTTAAACGCCACCAAACTTGGCGCATCTACAACAGCTGCAGGCAGGGCATTCCACTCCCTAATCACTCTTTGAGTAAAGAACCTACCTCTGATATCCGTCCTATAACTCATACCCCTTAATTTAAAGCTGTGTCCCTCGTGCTAGCTTTCTCCATCCTAGGAAAAAGGCTATCACTGTCCACCCTATCTAAATCTCTAATCATCTTAAATGTTTCAATAAGGTCTCCTCTTAGCCGCCTTCTTTCTAACGAAAACAACCTCAAATCCCTCAGCCTCTCCTCATAAGACCTGCCCTCCATACCAGCAACATCCTGGTAAACCTCCTCTGTACCCTCTCCAATGCCTCCACATCTTTCTTATAATGTGGGGACCAGAACTGCACACAATACTCCAAGTGCGGCCGCACTAGTTTTGTACAGTTGCAACATGACGTTGCGGCTCCGAAATTCAATCCCTCTACCAATAAAAGCCAAGACTCCATATGCCTTCCTAACAACCTTCTCGACCTGACTGCCTACTTTCGGGGATCTATGCACATACACACCAAGATCCCTCTGTTCATCTAGACTACTAAGAATCCTACATTTGCCCTATACTCTACACATTTATTATTTCTGCCATAGTGCATTACCTCACACTTTTCCACATTAAACTCCATTTGCCACCTCTCGGCCCAGCTCTGCAACTTGTCCAAGTCCCTCTGCACACTATAACACCCCTCTTCACTATCTACCACTCCACCGACTTTAGTGTCATCTGCAAATTTACTAATCCATCCTTCAATAACCTCATCCAGATCATTTATAAAAATTACAAACAGCAGGGGCCCCAAAACAGACCCCTGAGGTACACCACTTGTCACCGAACTCCAAGATGTATATCTCCCATCAACCACCACCCTCTGTCTTCTACCTGCCAGCCAATACCTAACCCAATTAGCTAAATCACCCTCTATCCCATACATCTGCATTTTCTGCAGAAGTCTTCCATGGGCCACCTTATTCAACGCCTTACTAAAGTCCATATATACCACATCAACCGCCTTACCCCCATCCACCTCCTTAGTCACTTTTTCAAAAAACTCAATGAGGTTAGTAAGGCACGACCTACCCTTCACAAAACCACGCTGACTATCTCCAATCAATTCATTACTCTCTAAATAACTATAAATCCTATCCCTAATTATTCTCTCCAATACTTTGCCCACAACAGAAGTAAGACTCACTGGCCTATAATTCCCTGGAAGGTCTCTCTTCCCTTCTTGAACAACGGGACCACATTCGCTATCCTCCAGTCCTCCGGAACCACACCCTTAACCAACGACGACCTGAAGATCAGAGCCAGAGGCTCTGCAATCTCCTCTCTTGCCTCCCAGAGAATCCTAGGGTAAATCCCGTCCGGCCCAGGGGACTTATCCAACTTCAAACCCTCGAGAATTTCTAGCCCATCCTCCCTATCTACTACAATACTTCCCAATTTGCAACCCTGTACCTCAGTGTTCTCCATAGCTACATTTCCAGCACTCTGCGTGAATACCGAAGAGAAATATTTATTCAGTGCCTCACCAATCTCTTCAGGCTCCACGCACAACTTCCCACTGCGGTCTATGACTGGCCCTAATCTTGCCCTAACCAATCTTCTATTCTTAACATATCTAAAGAAAGCTTTAGGATTCTCCCTAATCCGATCAGCCAAAGTCTTCTCATGTCCTCTCTTTGCTCTCCTCAATTCCCTCTTTAGCTCCCTCCTGGCTAATCTATAGCTATCCATTGCACTAACCGAGCCTTCAAGCCTCATCCTGACATAAGCCTCCTTTTTCCTTTTAACCAGCAAATCAACTTTTTTCGTACACCAAGTTTCTCTTACTCGACCATTTCCTCCTTGCCTGACAGGGACATACTTATCAAGGACTCGCAGCAGCTGCTCCTTGAATAAGCTCCACATTCCAGATGTTCCCAGTCCCTGTAGTTTCCTAGTCCAATCTATGCACCCTAATTCTCTCCTGATGGCTCATAATTACCCTTCCCCCAGCTATAACTACTGCCCCCAGCTTCATGCCTATCCCTATCCATCACTAAGGTGAACGTAACCGAATTGTGGTCACTAGCACCAAAATGTTCACCAACTTCCAAGTCTAACACCTGGTCTGGCTCATTGCCCAGCACCAAATCCAATGTAGCCTCCCCTCTAGTTGGCCTATCTACATACTGAGTCAAAAAACCTTCCTGCACACTTTGTACAAAAACTGACTCCTCTAACATGCTAGAGCTATAGCTATTCCAATCAATATTAGTAAAGTTAAAGTCCCCATAACAATTACCCTATTACTTTCACTCCTGTCCAGGATTGACTTTGCAATCCTTTCCTCTACCTCTCTAGAACTTTTAGGAGGTCTATAAAAGACTCCCAACAGGGTGACCTCTCCTTTCCTATTTCTAATCTCAGCCCATGCTACCTCAACAGACAAGTCCTCATCAAACTTCTTCTCTGTCACTGTGATACAGTCTTTGACTAATAATGCCACTCCTCCCCCCTCTCTGGACCAATTTATAGAGACAGAGAAAAAACTACAACTACCGGCAGCCTCCTAGTGACGACTTCCGGTTTCTTGTTAGTTTAAATAAAAACGGCAAAAACTACCCCCGCTCGCTATTTTAAACAAAGAGAAAAGTTAAAAAAGTACTTAACACACGAACTTCACGCTTTCCCAAATCGCTGCCTCTCCGTGCTGCTCCAAGGGAACAAGTGTAAAAGTTTATCT